>JAPMOR010097729.1:417140-630001 GCA_026543865.1 Argiope aurantia | reverse complement strand
CTCTGAAAATGTTTAAATTTTTGAATAATTTAGAAAAGATTTAATATGCAGAAAAAATAATTATCGATGCTAATGATTTGCGAACCATAGCACATCTCATCACTACATTTAAATTCTCAGTAAAGAATAATCTCCGATGCTTCAGTTTTCCTTCTATAAAACCAAAAGCTCCTTCATTGAGAAGATAAGAACATTCAAAAACTAAAATTTGTGATTAATGGATTTTCCTGCCATGTCAGGATCTTGTGTCAACTTCATGAATGATAGAATCATTTTTTATATCTTCACTTCATCCTGTGAAAGAGTTTTAGAAAGAGAACTTAAATGTATTCCCATGAATCGAAACAAGTGTTTCCTAAAGTTTTCTTAAGTTTAATGCAAAACTTTAGAAATCTTTTATTCTAAGCTTTTTTTCTTCATATCAGCGATACATTTGCGAAGGTTAACTGAATGAATAAGAAGATTTTACAGATTAGATATACTGCATAAGGAAAAAAAAATTAACTTCAATAATAATATTTTTTTATATATAAATCAAAAAGGAAGACGAGTTTTATTATGTGAAAATATGTTGCCCTTTTTTGCTTAAAACTCTTTAAAAAACGTTTTTATGTTAAAATCCCGTGGTCATTGTATTAGGTTTATTTTTTTGCTTATGGAGTAAATGAATTATTTATATTTCCAACAGATATTTGGTATATATTTTTGAGCTGAACCTTTTGCTATGTCTCAATAACTTTTTTTAGAACTTCACATATATTCGTAGCAAACGCCAATAATTCATAACTGGAAAATTCTCTGAATATTTATCCAAATTAATTCATATGTTTATACTTATAATATTTTTAAAAGAAAAAGTAATAAGTTATCATAATAATACTTAAATCATATAGCCGTATGAAGAGATCGGAATAAACCTGGAATCACTTGTGACATACTGAGGAGAAGAAATACATATTTAAAAAAAAAGAAAAAAACCAACGTTTTTTATACCCTTTTTCTATTAAAGTATTATATGATTTACAGCTTTACGATTTAATTATTTATATGTAAGATTTTTTGATCATATTATGTGTGAAACATCAGAGTTATAATAATAAAATATATCAATCTTTTAACGTACAATAAAATTTCCAATGAACGGATGCAAAGGATGTATTCTTAAATACATTATATAGAATCACTTCGAAATTTAAATAAGATGTTAAAAGCCATTTGAACCATTTTTATCTAAAACGATTTTAACTCAATTCCAGTGCGGTTCAGTTATTCAAATATTTTAGGATAATAATTTAACTGAAATCTTAATAATTTAACTTAATCTAGAAAACTAGCCTTTATTATTGTTTCGTGCGTTTGAAAAATATTTAGCGTACTGTAATGTCTTGAGAAAGAAAACATAGTTTTAAAAACACACAAGACATTTAATCACAGACATAGACACAATTAAAATTAAACATAAATAAAAAAACAGGTTTAACATTTTAAAATCTCTGGGTTTTTCAAAACCAAACTAATTAAAAATCGCTAAATATAAAGAGAGTTCAAGATTCGGCCATCACACAGTGCAAAAACCAAAGTCTCTCCTCGTCTCATCCTTTCTTTTTATATCATCGAAGCCCAGCTCACTTCAGTTGAAGTTCCAATAAGACTGAAGAGGTTCGAACAAATTCGACTCCAGAGCGACTTTATTTCAACTGAGCGGAGGACGGTACAGTACGCACGACAGACATACAAATATTTACTAAAAGCAATAGAAATATAGCTTGTGGGATATATTAGTGCTTTTAACGTTTAACTCAGAGCGACCACATTTCGATTATTTGGGAAATATAAGGATCTAGCGAGATATTACCTTTAAAACCTGAAACAAGAAAGGCCAATGATTCAATCATTGTTTGTGAATATAATATTTGATATAAGAAGTAATATAATGAAAAAAAACGTTGTTTTTATGAGTTTAGAAAATTCAAGAATCAAAAACACCTACTCATTTTATAATTAGTATACGAAGAAGTAAAAACATGGATTTTAAAGAGTTACTATTTGAAATTTTATGGCAAAAATGCCCACAAGAAAAATAATCTTCAATTTGAGATTTTTTTTTTACATATTTCCAGTTATGTTTGGTGAAATTTGATAAAGACGAAAATTATTAATTCATCGTCATATTTTCGTATTTGCTCCCATAAATTTCAGGTTTTCCTGTTGTCAATACAATGTTTATTTTGTTTCTTTTACAACTGCAAAACACAAAAATTTTCTTCGTATCTAAAAAAAGATTTAAAAGCATTTCATTTGATTGAAGAAAATACTTTTTATATGGCATGTAAAACTATTTTAGAATCACTTTTATTTCATTTCATAAAATCTTTGTACCAAATAGTGCGAGTACTTTCCTTCGACTAAATCATCACCATGTTTTGATGAAAAATCTCCATCGTTTGACTGATGTGTTATTCTGAGAATTATTCAGAAATATAAATTATTTCTATTTTAAGTGCTTATTTTCTTATTAATATATTTATCTCTAAGGTATGTAATTAAACATAAAATATGTTATATCCTAACAATTGGATAACATTCGAAACTTTTTTTTATACCTATTAAACAACTAAGGATTTTCTTTATGGTTCTTGGAATATAAAGAAGAGAGGGGAAAAAATGGAAACATAAAATTCCATGAATTCACTGCTGGATAATATTTTTATAATATGTAAACATAATTTAAATAAAATAAAACTCGTTACGCCCTATAAATTATTATTTTAGATTTATCTGCTTACAGAGAAAATGCATTAAAAGGTAGATTTTTTATTCACTCAAATTAATAATGCAAGTCATATCTAAAAGTTAATCAACTAAAAAGTATGATAGTTGCATTTTAGTAACAAGCAATATTTTTATAGAATAAGCTATGTCTATACTTTTTTTTCAAAAAATTGTTATTAAACCTAATGGTGCTATATGTGAAACATCATTAAGAGTGAGGTAGTTTTATGGTTTTTTACTTTCTAAGAAAACTACTTTTATAAGTAATAAGGAAAGAAAAATCAGCTACAAAAATGGAAAAGAAATTCTTTTAGAAACATCACATTTCCTTTTCTTTTATTCTTTATGGTTACAAGTTTTTCTTCATGGACTGAGCCAAAAAAAGAGAGGAACTTACTTCACAGTGTTTTCTTCACAGATTTACCTTTTTTTCTTTCTATCCGGATTTTACTCGTAAGGAATGTTGGAAAAGTATACCAATTCAATTTCCCTTTTTCGCTTAGTAAAGCAAGGTGTTTGGTATTGGAAAAAAATGACGGAGGAAGTATGTTTTACCCAGAAAAAGTGTTGAAAAGAATAAAGCAATAGAAAGGCTTGGAGTTATACGGATTTTGTGACGGAGGAAAAAGTCTAGGAACAAACCTCAAGCTAAAAGACAAGACATGAATGTTTGGATGAGAGAGCTGTGGTCTAAGAGTGTGGAATTTGTGGAAAAAGAGACAACATGTTTGTTTTGAAGTTTGAAGATGCGGCCAAACTTTCGATTGGATTTATATACAAAGACCTTTAGATTTCCCGATTCTGGGAAGATTTAAAGGGTACAATATCGCATAATAACAATTCAAAATAAACAAAACATTGGAGTAATGTAGGGATTTCTTTTGTATATATGTGTGATAGAACGCAAATGTTTAAGGTCAAAATATATAAAGTGTATATTTTCTTTATGATTATAGTGTTTAAACAACTATCCAGTATCAGTTTGGTCTAAATTGCTCTTAAGGTAATTTTGACTTAACATCCTCAAGTACTTACAACTCTAAAATAAATAGCTTTTAAAAATTTCTGTTTATAAAGTTGAGTAATTTAACCTTCCCTGCCTTTTCCTCATCTCTGCATTTCTGAAGAACTGTATTTAAAATCATGGTTAAGAGATGCAAATATAAAAAAGCTTTTTATATAATACGAAAGAACTTTCTAGATGACATTACATGATGCATTCTTTTATATTATAAGCATTAAGAGAAAAATAAAGATAAAAGAATAGTTACAATATAGTAATAATAAAAGAAATTAACACAATTATAAAATCAAAATGGGAAATAATGGGAATAAATTATTGTTGCAGAAATAATAAAGAAACGGGAAATAATAAATGTTGATTTTCACTAACAAAAACTACTTGTCCATAAATTTAAAAAATATGGAAGGAAAATGATAGATATAATTATAAATAATTAATAAGAGGACATTAATAATGAAGTAAGAAAATATCAGCAGAATTGAAGCAAAATAAATTTGATACTAATTAAGATTAAATTTAGTGCAATGAAAAAATTAAAATATTGCAAAAATTATAGTGAAATATTTTTTTTTCTTGAAATGGAGGAAATGTTCTTTAATAATGAAAATATAACCTAACTCTTATTATGAACAGAAGGCCATCAATTTCTGTTCAATTATTTTTCTAGGAAAAATTTTGGTATTATTACTATTAATTAACATCAAAATGTTCACCGGTTGGCATACTATCTGCGAAGTTCAACATGCGTGATTAAAATTCGTGGAAAACGTTCTAAAGGGTAGATGGCTAGACATACAGCTATCAAATACGGAAGGCAGTTGCTTTCAGAGTAATAATTGCTCCCTAAAGAATTATTTAATTTTTTTAATTATAAATTAATAAAAATTTTCCCTCAAAACATTTTTTTTCTATTTTTATTAAAAAATATTTTTTTATATTTTCCTTTTTGTACAAAATAATTTCACAGTATTTTAAAAGTTTACATTTTAAATAATATTTCTGTGACACCAGTTTTAGTACCGTGGAGTTTTTTATTCTAATTTTGATAAAGTTTTCAAAATAATTTTTAAGTATATTTTACCATAATGCTTATTTTGTTTTAATAAATGTTTCTAGATCAATTTACATTGCAGTAATATTAAATGCATTTTTTTTGTGTGTGTGCACATTATCACTGCTATAATTAAGAGTAAACTTTAAAAAAATTACATAAAGATAGATGAATTAATCCTAAAACATTATCATGCTATTTCAAATTAGAGGACCGGATGTCCTTTAATTTTTTCTTCACGTCTGATATTTTTCTAGGCTTCATACTCTTATAATTAGAAGCGAGTCAAACTACTTAAATGTCTGCTTACAGGAATACTGAAGACAGTGCAGTTATATTCTTCAAAATATTTCAGATTCAGGCCTTTAGATTTAAAGCAACTGTAAAGTAAAATTAAAATTTAAAATTATTTCAATTTAATTATTTTTATTTCAAATTGTTTTTGTGAAGATTACTTGATCTAATATTAATTTGTTTTGATAAATGCCGCACACAGGAATTTCCAGTTAATATTTTAAAGCTAATTTTATAATTCAAACAAATTCCCATAAATAATTTTAAAGATAAATAAGACTGAAATTTTCAGTAGCTATATAATAAGGAATATGCTCGGTTTTGTGCAAATTAATGATATACCATTTAAATTACATATCATATTATTTATATTATCACACATATCAGGTGGAGTTTTACAATTCAAAGCTTTAAACGTGCGATTTTATTATTTCTGGTAAATTATGCAATATACTGCCATTATATTTTTGAAGTAAAAGAAATAAAAAAACTGTAAAAAAGTATTGAAATATTCAACTGTGGAAGTTATAGAATATTCAAGCATAATAAGAATCTGATAATTTTATCAGAGCTCTATGACTATTCTGGGAATTTAACCATAAGGCAAATTACAAAAATGCTGAATTTCTATTAGGAATTCAAAATAAATTAAAATTAAAATAAGAGATTTGAATTCATTCAATTGATAATCTTTTAAAACATTGTATATGAAAACAATTATTCATAAATAAAAGAAGCTTTGCTTCTTTTTATAGATAGCTAAAATTCTTTTTTAAAATAATTAACTTGAACTTTTTGTCTGCAAGGCATTTAAACCTAAATAAATTTTTGTTTCAGAATTTTTCAAGCTTCACGGAAAAAGTATTTTCCTCTAGGTTTCAAAGACTCAGAAATTTTTAAAATAAGTTTCATATAAATAAGAATTTGAAAATCTCAGGGGAAATGGGAAAATTCTCATTCATACCTAAAATCTTCCAAAATGGAGATCTAAAATTTTCTCATGACATCTAAATTAAAAACAATTATGACTTTCCTCTTTATTTTTCATTTTGTATATTAAAAACAATAACAGATGTTCATGAAATTTTCAAAATTGTTATAATTTATTTTACAAATCGCTTCAGAAGGATACGATTAAAAAAATATTTAGAATTTATGCAATACAAAATTCAATATAGATGCTTTTTATCCAGCTTCATAGATTTTGACCCTTATAATTTGATTAAATATATCTAAACAATAACTAAAAAATAGCTAAATAATGATAAACATAAACAATAGTCAAAAATGCTTCTAAAAAAGAAATCTGACTAAAGAATTCGAAAAGATGCAAAAAGGGAACAGAACTGAAATTTTTTTTGGGAGATTTGAATCTTTTTCGTAAATATTAAAAAAACGTCAACAAATATTTGATAAGTATTTCCTTTGAATTGAAATAAGAGAAGAGAACTGAATACCTTGAATTTTCTGTTTAAAGAACACTAATGCTTTCAAAACAATTGTCAACAAAAAGCTTATTTTAAAATTTGGTTTTCAAAATAAATATTTAAGGTAATAAGCAGCAAAATAAATATGCAGCATAAGAAGAGTAGGCTTTTAAAGAGAATCATGTTCATGTAAATGATTATATTCCGTGTTTAACTCCACAAACAACATTAGTAGTGTTCATTGAATCGATAGAAATAATATCTGTGCTAAATAAGTTTTATTGCCTAAATATATAATTAGATTTATTTCATAATTATTTATAAATTAAACATAAAAATAAATGTAATCTTAATCCGATATTAACATTAATTTAATATTGCTTAAATTAAATGTTCGTATTTAACAGGTCATTTTTATGAGCTAAATTGAAAAATAATTAAACATAATATTTATTATTATATGGGCGCTACAAATATTTAGAAAAATATAAATTTAAATTTTGTAACTATTTATATACCGAGATATAAAATATATCATTAAAATTTTTTTTAATTAAAATATTTGAAAAGGTGATTTTTAGTCTTATATACCATTTACTTTAGATAATTCATAACCTCAAATTCAAAATGATTCAAAATCGGAATTAAAAAAATCCTTAAAATTTACTAGCACAAAAGAGAAAAAAATTTTATTAAATTGCTTAGTCAATAAATAAACGAAAAAATATATATATATTCTCCCAAGAACCAAAATGATGGCTAGCTGTTTATCTTACGAAAGCAACACACCAGAAAATGAAAAAGGTTTATTAATAAAATATATTTATACAAACAAAACTAAAATAATTTTCAATTTAATATTCAATCTTTTTGATATATCGATCCCATTCAATATTACGAGCTTTACATTCTCGAGTCTGATACCCCTTTGATAAAAAATCACGCAAACATTCCCCTTTCATAGCAGAAGAAACATCCAAACTGCTGGAAATATATTTATTTAAATGCAATTTTTTATAGCTCATCTGAAATTTCTTTTTGTTGTAGTTGCCGGATGATAAAATTGATTGTATTTTTCCACGAGAGAAGCGAGTTAAGTCCGATTATTTTCTTCGCATTCTTGATTAATCCTTTTTATTCTAGAGCTGTGATCCGTGAGGATGCTCAAGTTATTGATCATGTGCTGTGTTTGCACACGTGGTCTTCCCTCATCATCGATCTTAGAATACCTGTTTCTAGCCACATTCTCCTACCCGCAGACAAGCGAACATTTTCGATTTTCACTACCCATGAAATGGACGAAAACATTCTTTTTGTTTCTTCTCTAGTGCGCTATACATTAAAATAGTTCATCTTGATCGATTGTTATAAAAATTGCTGTTATTTCATTCTGGGGCCGTTGTTTTATACAGCGAAGAGAAATTTAAGAACATAGACATCTTTCATCATGTGTGGCATGTGTTTTTCTGTGGTTAAAGAATTTATGATGCATCATAAAGGATTTAGTTTAGTTCAGCTAGATAAACTACTTGTTTAAAAGATACACGCGATTTATTTTAGAAACGACCTATCACTTTTGAATTAGAGTTAGATGATGCAGACAACACTGGAGTGGAATCTCCTCTTCCAAAATTCCACATGAACGAAGGGGAACACGTTATTTAAAGGGCTCAAAAAGCTATGGCTAATTATTGATGAAACTAGGTTTCGAGCTCTTCATCCTCGGGTTCCGTTATCAAAAATTTGATAAAAATTTATAGTTTCGGTGTAAAGGTCAAATGCTGATCTTTCTATTTCTATTTCTGTTTGAGAAATTTTGCCCTTATCTCCGTCAATGAATACAGACAGAAAGACAGGTATAGTCCTTAAAAAGATTTTATCTGACTAATTAAGGTTTTAAATTGGGGAAATTCATCAAAATATAGAAGTTCAATATTCCGCTGGTGACAATATCGTCTCTTTCAATACGTTATATATGAACAATTACGCATTATGTATGTATGCTATATAGATTGATCAAAATGATATAAAAATCATTTTAAATATTTAATAATTTATTAAAATTATATAATGATTTGTAAAATATTTAGCATACACTGACAACATGTTATGATCACATCCCAGCATATAATAGTCACAGAAAATAACTTTTGCAACTTTTGCATAACTTTTTGCAAATTTCTATTAAAATTTTAACTGTCAGTGTAACGGAGGGAATTGTATGTTGTATTCATCATTTGTTGAAATAAATATTTGTATACTCCATCTTGGGACATTTATTGCATGAGAAACTCGACACCATAAGCAATTGACAAAATGAGACTTTTGCATTCATGCCATCAAAAATGAAATTTCATACTTCCTAATTTTTTTTTCGTTTGTAGAGTTGAAAATTTAGGAAGAATTTATTGATCAAATGTGTCAAGTAATAGTATGTTACCTTTTTGTGCAATAGCTTGTAGTGTTCTATAAAAACAACGAGTCCAATAAACAATAATTAGAGTATTTTTTCTGTACCATGCATAAAGGCTTAAGCGATGTCACAACAGATTGATATAATCTTAGGTCAGATTAAGAACAATAAAACGTGTGAAATATAATGGAATATGGAAGAATTTCGGATAATTGATGATTTGAATGCCACTTAGGACTTTAAAATGGATTTTTACTTGTCGAAATAAAACATTAGTTACTCAAATAATAAAGCAAAAAAAATCTCATAATTAATTTGCAGAAGTTTTTTTTAATTCAAAATATGTCATTTTAGCAAGTTTTGAGCATAAATCTAATCTTAAAGTTGTAAATTAATAAAGGGGCAAAGAAAAACAGAAAACTGTAATTTCTTAAACATGGTTTATTAAAGTTGAAAATGAACACAATTTCATAAAAAAAACATAAAGTAATCAAGTAGAAAAATGTAGTCTTTTTTTAAAAATTCTCTCAGAAAAATGATTTGTTACGTCTTTCTAACCTAAAGATAAAATAATCTTATACCTTAATGCTGAAGAAATCTAAGGCATGCAATATCAGAATAATTATTCGAATAATACAAAAAAATGAAGTTTGGATAGATATTATACCATCAAAATAGTTCTTTCATAACGGAATAAATTTATATTCTTTGATTACAAATAGCATTTTGTATTATCAAGAAAAAATATTTTTATTCGTGTTGCAATTTGAAATTCCGTAACTTTTAACGGATGAACGAGAGACCTTTTTTTAAGGAATATAACAAAAAAAGGAACAAAAATATAGTGATCAAAGTTATGATCAAACTCAAAATATTTATTTTTTAAAAAAAATATATAATCTTTTGCAATAATCAGCGTAAAAGCTAGGTTTTATTTAATAGTGTTCCATTATTATTCTTACGTAAAACACATTTTTTAGTTTTAAATATACTCAACAAGTTGATATTGGTATTTTCTAAGTAGTAATGACTGAGGCTTTACAGAGGAAACAAGAATCTTTTGTACTTTGTTTCATGTCTTTGACATTTATAACCTGGCTTCCATTAAATTGCGATCAAAACGATCGTTCCTATTTTCTATATTAACAATGTATTTAGTCACATATAATAATTCAATATTTCAGAGCAGAAGTCATTTGAAAACGGAATCTAAGACCCATACAAGCTAGTAAGAAGAGAGAAGAAATTGCTGTCAAAATGGCTGTAACTTCCACTCCAAAAAAAATAAGGTCTACTCTCGTCTCCCCCATAAACTGTTATCCTTGTATTCCCTCAGTTATTATAGCACCAAAACTTATTTTTTTAGTTGTTGGAATATTAAATTTTTCATAATGGGTTGCACAAATGCTCCACCAGTAGTCTCTTCCCTATGCATGCTAATAATACTGATCTCCAATTCCTCTATAAATTGTTTTAACTCTCTTGATTTATTGTATTACCACAAATTAATTTTATAGACTGGAATGATCGAGACAAGCATAATTTAAAGTGATTGCACCAATGGCAAACGGCTGAAATTTCCTAGTAAACAATGAGAAAAAAAAAACTGAAGCTCTAAATATTGCTCCCAAACGTAATAATTGCACAGTATGACTTCCTTTTACCAACCTGGCAACAACGAAGAATTCATTCATTTCACTACCAAGCGATGCGTTCTTTATGCATATTTTTAATTCATTCATTATTACAGGCAAAGGAGACTTTGTGCTACAGTTTTCGATATATTTCAATGAAATGAAGACGCATGATGTTATTTTAGAAAATTTAGACATCCACATGTAAAACATGCATGGGACTAGATCGCCCGTGTCAATGACAGTAAGCTTGCTTCAAAGTACCCGAAGTGAAATAAGCCATCTCTTCGATGTTATTAATGGAAAGGGGAAGCTTCATAAAGAAATTATTACGCAGTCAGGAAATTATTAAGTTTGAATATAATAGAAAATTTCCTTTCTATTATATTCAAGTTTTTTTTTTGTTCAGAAGGAAGTTACAACCATTTATAATTGGTGCAACTTATTTGAATAACTCCACCATTCTTGCCTTTTCTTATTAGTTACCATTCTAAAAAATCAGTAGCAGACTACAACAGGAAAGAGAAATGAAACAAGTTGCAGGGAATAACATAACCGAATCGCACTGCAAATACAGCTTTTTTTTATCTTCTATTGTGAAAAATTCAATAATTCTTTTAATAAAAGTATAATTCATGCATTTAATATATTCTTGCTCAATGACAAACAAATTTATTTAAGTCTCATACAGGAATTTTATGTTTAATGCTTAAATCAGTGAGAATTTTTTCCTCCAGACAATACATTGGCAAAAGACTAAAAATAATCTTTTTTCTTCGGCGAGATATTTGTCTTTATCTCATGATTGAAGATCGGGGATAACTAACAGCTCATAAGGGAATGAGTACCGAGTGGATTCCAGAAGAAACTCTAAATTATCTTCGAGCGTAAACATAAAGATAAATGTCTTTTCCACACCGGCAAAGAGTTATATGTCACAGCGTGATTGAAATAAATAAAAAGCTAAATCTACCATTTCATGAATCCAGAAGCGTAGAATTTGAAGTGATGATGATATATCTAGATTATTTATTTAGGTCTTTTCTTAAATCAAAGGATTTATTTTCTTCTAGGAACAACAAGTTGTTTCAAAATTTAATGACCGATTTAAAAAAAAATCTATTATTTATATGTATACTTTTGCATGGAAACAGAAAAAAAGGTTAGCATAGAATGGATGTTACCAAATAGTTTTAACAATAGAAAAATATTTTTAATAACTTATTTCCCCGCTCAACAATTAAATTTATCTCTCCATATTTTGTATATTAATTAAATTATTTAATTCCACATATATTAAGTAAGATTAATTTTTAAATATTAAGCCTTCTGTTGCTGTATTTGAATTTATCTATGATCTTTATCCTCTCAAAAAAGAAGTGAAATTATTTTCTTCATTGTAAGTGACACTTTTGTAAACATTATTTCCCTAGAGTATATAAGATATAATTACCATCTGTATTTTCATAGATATTATTTTCAACTTATTTGCATCTTAATAGCAATTTCATGTAAGTAGTCCCTTTTTAAAATTTTGTGACTACGTAAATACGAAAGGATACTCAAATATTTTAGTGTCATAAGGAATAATTAATAATAATGTGAATAAATTATATGACGATTGGCTATTGCGCAGAGCCAGATTTGGATAGGCGGAACCTAGTTTCTGGTTTCAAACAATGTGAAGCAATAATTGTTATCATATAGTTATTATTTAATTACATCGGACACAAACAATGTTTTAAATGTTATTTATCCTTTGATAAAAACGAAAAGAGTATGTAAAAAGCAGTGAAAATTATATATTACTAATATTTATACATGGAATGTAAATGTTTAATTTGTAAGCTATATAATCAAATGTGCACAATCAACAATTGAATGTAAATGAGATATCTGAAAATTTCTAGTAACCGTATATTTAGTTTGGTTAGTTATTTTCGTATTTGTATCATCAAAATATTTTTATTTGAAAACTGAGGATGTTAAAATAAACAATTTGTTGCCCTGAGACAAATATGTTTAATTTATATCAAAGTTAAATTATACAGGGTGCTCGTAAAATATCAGCCCAAGTTGTAAAGGGAGCCAAAATGATAAATTTTTACTACAGAATGTGTTCAGATACACTGCGCTTATGAACTGCTCAGGACTGTTGATGACTTCTTGCATTGAGATTAGGTGTCAATTTCCAGTGGGAGTTGCAAAGCATGTATTTCTGCGCAAATCGGAAAATTACAGATATCCATTTGATCTATGAGATTGCTAACGAATATGAACGAACTTCTCAGATTGTGTGATTAATGATTCCCAAGCTGAATCAGTGAACGTTAGAAGGTGGGTATTGGTCACTGTGTGAAAGTAATTTTTCAGTGCTAACAAACATAATATAGGCTAATTAAAATTTTCTAGAACTCTTCGTGTGTAAGAATCCGTCTTTTGTGCAATTCAGAGAAATTCATCGACGAGTATAAGAAATGGTTTACTTAAGCTGGATCTGAGAAGCTCAATTTTAGGTATATTTTATATGATGAAAAACTCTAACTCTATCTATCCAATATATTTACAGAAAATGCATATATTTAAAGTGGAGGATTATCTATTCTACCGTAACTGAAAGATCTCTTCTCAGCAATACATTTGCCGATTCAGCATTTTAACTGATTGGGAAGCTTACACTGTACAACCTAAAGGCTGTCTATCCCTTTTTCGTTTGCAAGTTCATACATAAGGTAGATATCTATCTACAACTGCAGAATTTATGTAACGATGCATAACGACTGTTGTATATTTCAGCAGAAAATGACGGCTTACTTACATGCAGCATGTTATGTGGTGCTCACAACAATTTCCTCTACAGTCTTCAAGTAGCATTTCTGAGCACATAGTTAACAGAAAAATGAATATTAATTTAATTTCCTCACTAATCTTTAAAACTTTTGGAGATATTTGTCCAACTACCAGTATTTTGATAAAGATTTAAACGGCAGTATACTCTAATCGCAAAATGTGTGATATGAATTTCAAATTATTGCTGGGGAATAATATCGCTAATAATCTGAGCACTAAAGTGAAGTATGAGTTATCTTACAAAATAAGGAGTATCGCCACTTTCGGGGGCGGGGGGGGGGTCCTAGTATGGAAGAAACATTTAACTTAAACAATGATTAACTGATAATTAAGCTCCGAAAATATTTAATTTACGAATTGGCATTGGGAACATACGAATCTACAAAACTGAAGGCTCTAATTAATTAGGAAAAGAGTGAAAAATCGGTTCAAAATTTCATCTTTATAAACCTGAAATATTACAAATTAAATGAAAGCTTAATAAAATAGAAAACACCATTCAGATAAAACTCAGTAATTGTGAATTTCTTTAAAAACCGAATTTCAATATATATCAATTCGAATAATTTCGATTTCCTTTCTTTCGTTTTATTGTTGTTGCCCATAATATTTAAAATATAGCTGTGAAAGATATATGTAAACCTTTAAATATATTTGTGTAACGAAGCTATTAAAGCACATCGATATCAGTTTAAATAATTCACTGAAAAATATTAACAATTTTACACTGCTGACAGCAAAAATTGATGTATTTATTCATAAAAACTAAGGGGAACTGACATATTTCCTCATGAATTATGATGAACACATGTTCTACGAAAAGAAGTCAAGCAAGTACAGGAAAAAGCAGGGGAAAATTGCGACATTGTAAATGGTAAGCATTCTCCATTAAGTATTAACCAGAGAAAAATGTTATCTAAGGGAAGAAAAATGTTTAGCGAATAAAATGGCCTAATTAATCTCTAAATATAAATCACACAGAGAATGTCGGGGTGTTTTTGGCAAAAGGTCTGAAAAAGGAAACCTTCCTTACTTATAAAGAGATAGGACATAGGAATTGGGGAGAAATTGCTGAAAAATAACAATGACATGACAAGAAACGGATAGAAATAATTTGAAGTTAAAGACATTCCTCTCTTATAATAAATAAATATCAAAAAATAGGTATAAGTAGAATGGGTATAAATATCAAAAATAGCGTTTCATATCAGAATTTGATTTTAATTACTAACTATAACAGCAACAAAAAACTTTTTATCTATATACCTTATATCAAATTTCGTTAAGAAAATTATTATTTTAAGGAAAAAAAAACTTTCATGGAAATAAAGTTGAAAGAATAAAAATTATAATATATAAATATCAAAATATTCATTATAACAGATTAAAGATTTTTGCATTTTTAATTAATCTTTGAAGCTTAAAGGTTAAGTATCTAAATCTATAAAAATTATTTTGGAGCAAGCCGCTTTATCTGGATAAAGAAAAATAATAAAATCGGAAAAGATAAGCCCTTTTAAGTTGAAAATATTTTCCTGGTGGATAATTTCTGGAATCGTTTCAAACAGCTACATTTTTTCCTTTCTCAATGAAGAAGAAACGGTATGTTCTTTACATCTCAAAAGCAGTTAATTAACGTCCAAATATAAGACCAGACACTTCAATAGAAAAGATATCTATAATTCTTTTTTCGGCTCTTTTCAAGCCAAGTCTTTAGGTCGCCACAAAAGAAAAAGCTACACTCAATTTTTACACCAGATATTTGCGGATTGGTTCGTAATTGAAACTAATGCATCGGAATCTTGGCAGTATAGATCTATTCGAGAAAAGTCCCAAGAATCCCAGGGAATTGCTCGATGCTATTGAGCTCACACAAGAATACAAAAAAGAAGTTGAAGAAATTCAGAAACTTTGGCGATTGAAAAGAAATAAATAGCTACGTCACGTCTTATAACAGTTTTATTCTAAAAAGAAAATTGAAAAAAGATTTTTAAATGATGCGAGTTTAACTTTTAAAAAGGCAATGTGAATTAATATTCAAATTATAAATATCAAAATATAATTATGTAATATTGATACAAGATACTTCAACATAGATGTCTCATGCTGATTATAAATTCGGGAAGAGAAACACATTGATATTTTAAAAAAAGAATTCTGGGCTCAAAGTTTGAAAAACATTTTATTATATGAATTTGGGCCATTGAAATAAAATAAATCTATTTGATAAAACTATAAAATAAATCTAAATTTTGATGCAGTTAGCAAATGAGCAAAGATCGGTATTTTTGATGGCAAAGACATCTAAGCCTGTGTTTCTTCCACGTCACAAAAGGGGTAGGACGCTTAACCTTTGACATAGGATTTAGCAAGTAATAGGTATAATTACACGGTTAATTTTTTATGAAATAACCCCTAGGTCTCGAAGGCCTGAGGGCCTAAACCTTGTACCCTCAGATATCGAAGTTGAATCCTTGCCATCAGACAATGCAACCAACATGTAGGAAATCAGATTGAGTTGTTCGATTACTATTCCATTTTGAAATTACTCGAGGGTTGTTTTCCGCAGGTTTAATTGAGTTTCAGGTGACTATTTGGAATGGATGTCATTGCATTAATTATAACTATTTTTATCGAAGCAACTCCTCACCAAACTCTGACACCAAGGGAAGAAAAATAGGTTTCGACAAATTTAATATCACAGCCTCTAGTTCACCGTGTACATTCGGTGTTTTGATTGTATTTCCGAACTTGTAAAACTCCAATTTGAGATTCTTCAAACAAGGCTCGTGCATCATCCAAGTTATTTTGTCCAAGTTATTTGCGAAATTGGTAAATTACTTCCTTAATAGCATACGACTCTGATTATCAGTAATAAAGAATATTTTTATCATATCATGGTTCAAAATAAACAATTCATCTTTAAGATTATTTCCAAAAACTTATTTTATGTAAAAAATAATAAACAGGATCTTTTTCATGCATTTTTTCCTCAAACAGCAAAGAAAAAGCCATTGAAATGTACACAGACAAGCTTCAGATTATTTTATTTCAGATTATTCTGATTATTTCAAGCTTCAGATTATTTTAATTTAAATTAGTTAGGTAAATATGCGGCTTAGAATTATACGAAAGTTATCCTAGTGTGGATCTCGATAAGAAGACGAGCGTAATACATAAGTTGCATCCCACTCAACCAACTTCCATAGCGCATTGATATGTCAGGCTTCAGAGTATTAAAATAAGCCCAAGCATTTGATATGGTAAACAGGAAGATGCAATGTATAATAACAAAACAAAAATAAATATATATTTTTTGTTCTTTACAAAAAGGTATTTATAGGAATGTTGGAAAGGAAGTGGTGGTAAATTCGTTTCTTTAACCAAGGAGCTTAAATTTTGCTCATTTGCATTGTTTTCCTTTGAGTGTATATACTTCTTTAACCACTCTTCTATTATTTTGTATCTTATTTTCTATGATTAAAATGCCTTATTTAATCAATCTATATCAAGACTCCATTGCCTAATTTAATTGGAGTTATATTAGCACTGCAATTTAAAGAATGCATTGGGAAGGTTAGTTTGCGTATGTAAGCATACAAAACACAACAGAATCAATCCAAAATAATGAAAAAATCGTTTGAAAAAATCAAGAAAAGTTATTTATCTCTCTTCTATTTCTGGTTTAAATTGTAAATTTAAGTATTTTTCAAGAATTTCATTTGATAATTTCTTTGAAAACTCTGCATTAAATGGCTTATTAAAGCTTTTACACAAAATTATCTGTCAACAAGCTGGAAAACAAAGGAGGATTCTTTTTGTTAAGAAATAGTAGAAAATAAAGATTTTACCCCCTTTCACCGTTTCGTCCTATAATATTCTAAGGGTTAGAATTATGAAGATGAAAGAGAACGGAAGAGAATACAATTGATGATAGCTTTTTAGTAAGAGGTAATATATATAAGTTAAAATGTAATCTATACTACGGACTAAAAATCCTTTTCCAGTTCAAATTAAAAGTTGTTTGTTAGGACAAGGCGATAATTACTCTAATTTAGCTTTCTATATTTAATAATATGAGAGCTGTAGGGATATGTAATTCCGTGTAATATGACTTATAGGAAATAAAAAATTTCATCTCGCCGATTTTCACTCTTTCTGACATTGATAGTCTTTCTACGAACTCGGGGAGAAATTCTCCCAATTACTCAAAAATTACTCTAGTTATCATGTTCACATGATAACAAGGACAAATCATTATTATTATTATATGATTTTGAACAAACGATGGTTTTGTGTTCTAAGAATGGAGAAGATATACAAAAGTCCTCCGATGTTGTGTCATCGAAACCATTTCGATAAGAATGTCTTTAAAAAGAATCTTAGTTGAAGAGTCATTGAAAAATCTTACTTTCAATTCATCATTCAATAGTCTGATTCAATGAAAAGAATACTTGTTGATATCTACTTCAAGAGTACTGATTTAATTTTAACCATTTATTAGACAAAAGATTTTTTTTTCGTTTGATATATAACTTATAAATTACAAACTCAAGATCTCAAAACTAAAGTATTGCTCATGTGTTAATTAAACATTCCTGCATTAAACTAACAAAGAGAGCAAATCAGTTATATCAGAAATAAATTTTAAAAAAATCTAATTAATAAAAATTTCAATGTTTTAAAGAAAAAAATTAGATTTTTTTTCTTCCTAAGATTAGAAGACGACTGCACAAATGGGTTAAATTGAGCTTTAATACACAGAGTACAAGATATCTGATTGCTTGCATTTAAATGTTGCAGAAAGTAGACAATAGTTTTTAATTCGACTTTTTATGGCAATAAAAAGATGGAAAATTAATATTATTATGATTACAAGAATAAAAACAAACAATACTTATATATTATGTCTTATATATAAGTGTATATACTATCATATATATGTATATATATAATGGCATATAAGTGTATGCCATTTCCCTTATTTCATACAATTTTATGGCCTTTATTGTAAATTGATGGAAAATAATTATTTTGTATTAGTTTAATGTTGAATCTTTCGAAATCTTATACAGTTTACAGCTTTATATAAATAACAATTATCTCCGTTGGCGAAGTATCTAAGCATATTCCCAACCACCACATCAAAAAAATTTTTGGAATTGCCTGAATAAGGAGGGTTAAAAAATTCTAGCAGTGTAATATGTTGAGTAAAAGGGGATTCAATAAGTTACATGAATATCAAAATTTATAAAAAATTTCAGAAATGATTTAGTTAATTTATAGTTAATTTATACTTCATGCAGAATTACAAAATCTGAAGCATTTTCAAGGAAAAATCAATTCTTTTTACAGATAAGATTTATACAAAAACATAGAATTTACTTAGTATTTGAGATAAAGAAAAATATTTTTAATAATGTCTTCTATTGTAAGAAACACATATCTCTCAAATGGATACTTCTGGTAAGCTAGATAAAACAAAAAGATGATAAAAATTATTCTTTTGTGATACAGTTTGCAAAGCATCTTTCTTACACAAAGCCTCCTATCTTTATTTTAATTAACACTCTTGTAGAATGTTAATTAAATTTCGGGATCTTAGAAGAAAAAAAAGAAGCAACCCTGTAGTCGCTGAAACCTTATTAAGTTACATGACTGGCCTGCACTGACTTCACCTGCTTATAGATGTTATTACTTTTTCGCTGGTTTAATAAGCAAAAATCTTACTTTTAAAGAAAACAGTTTAAACGTTTTAATTTATTACAAGAAGTAAAAATTATCTTAAATGAAATAAAGGATTAAATTAGGAAACTGTTTATTTTCTTTAAATGAAATTAGTTTTGTTTCCAGACTTAAAATTATAATTGTAATACTCTTGATTTACAATAATATAAATTGAAATTTGGAAGAGTTCTTTACTCCAGAAAGAATATAAATTAATAGAAAGTAAACTAATGAGTTGATAAAAATTTGAGTATTTGTCCCAATTTCTTAAAAATAATTTGGAAATGTGCATTTCAGGTAATATTCTTTTACAAAATTTAAGAGCCCGTTAGATACATATATGAAAATAATTAATGCAGCATTTCAAATTTCTGAAAACAATTACGTTAAACTTTTTTGATTCAAGAAATACTTTTCGGACAATACTAGGTGAATTGACATTAATGAATTATTTTTTTAACAACAAATAATAGAAAAATTTAGATTGTCAGTTTTTTTCAATAATTTAATAATTATCGTACATATAACGCAAAAAATATTTTTATACGCTCATTGACAAGAAAATAATTGATGAAAAAGCTATAAAATAAACTCTTTTGTGGAAAAGACAGAATATTGAATTGGTAAACATTTTATAATGGGGGACAAAATAAAATAAAAATTATTTATTAATTTTTTTATTGTTTGTTTAGATAATTGATTTGACGAATAAAAATTGATACATTTTAAGAGATCGTAAAAAAAGGCTCTTCTCAGTCTTTTGAAAATAAAAATAACCCTGTTTTCAACTAAGCGCATAAGAAAGAAGGACGAAAAGAAGTATTGAAACATAGTAAGTACAGTTTGCTTAAAGCTTATGTCAATAAAAGACTTTTTTCAAAAAAAAAATTCTTAAATTTTGCAATAATGTTACATTGTTAAAAATCTGATTCAATTTTATTTATGATGTCGAGCATGCCGAAATATTTCAGGATGCTTTGGGGAACTTTTCTGTATACTGCTTATTAACAAATTCAGCGTCTTGTTGCTGCATAAGATAACCCTAAAGGTCAATTTAGTATAGATATTTTTTAGATTTGAAACTCCTAATACTCTTAAGAAAATTCATTAAAATGACGACTTGTTGCATGCGTTGTTTTCTAACCAGATATTCCTAAACTCCATATAAAAATTAAGCTAAAGGGAGCTTTAATGCGAACATTATTTTTCAGGCAAAAACAGATGCGTCTTTCGTAGGAGTCTTGTGTTTATTTTGATACTCAAAATGAACGCATGAAGCAATGACTAATTAATTTTGTCTAATTTTTAAAAAAAGCGATTTAAAGATATTTTTCACCAATCTGAATTCATTTCCGTGAAAAAAATATCAAAAGTCTTGATAATAGTTATGGTAAATGCTTGAACTATATTATTAAAGATTTGAAATAGCAAACATGTCCTTAAATTTATCATTAGGGCTTTACTTAACAAAATTCAAATTATAAATTATGTTTATCAAATTCTCATTGACTCCATTAATAAAAATAATTTCATATTGTCTAAATTTAATAATTTTTTAAATTTAATACATCTAAGAAATAATTTATCGAAATAAAATAGTAAAGTAACACTGATGAAAAAAATAAATCTTTTCATTTACCAAGGAATCTTCAACTATTTTAGATTCTATTGTGACTGCTTATTTCAAAACTGATTTTAATTTTGTCGAACTGCCTTTAATTTTTGAAATAATGCACATTCTAAACTTTACAGTGATTAAAATATACGTAGAGCGTTTATGGCTGTGAATAAGGGGCACAAGGGAAGTTTTAAATTTAGTTCCCCAGTGGTTGGAGGCAGCCTGCTGCTTACCATGATGATTGTTTTTTCTTATGAGAAATAAAGACCCTAATTGTAAAAAAAGAAAAAGTGGAAGTACCCTAATTTGAAATCAGAAAGATAACTTTGCAACACATTGAGGATAATTTTATGCCAATTTTCTCATAATTGCCCGATATGTTTTTCGTTGGATAAAATAAAAAAGATATAAGGAGCCTGAATTTAACGCTGTATAAGAAGTAAGATTATTAACATTACAGCAGCTCTCTGAAAGAGAATTCAAGGATTCAATTCGCGATTTTGGTCTATCAAAACTACGTTAAGATATTTTATATAGGTTAACGAAAAAAAAAATACAAAGCCTGATATTAAGATAACAGCTGACAGAATCAGGGAGGAGAAAATTCTTGCATGCTTGAGTTAAGATATAGAAGATTTATATAGCAATAATATTTGCCAGCTTCATTTTCATATGACAATAGTATATGAATTAGAAGATTGAAAGTTTTTTTTATATACAATATGTCCAGAAGATTGAATTGTATGTTATTGCACAACGATAGCGAACAATGCAAATAAATAAAACAATTTTTTATTATCTTCTATAAATAGTTACGATAAGAGCCTAATAATATGGGTTTTTTATTGATATCTAAACATTTGAAGGAGAAAATTTTTATCTCATTATTGGAATTACACGTGAACAATGACAAACAAGAATACTCGATATCTGTGGAAATGTAAAGAATAGCAATAAATTACGAAGAAACATTTATCATAGATTCATACATTAATTGTATTCCTTTGATCTATATATTTAACAAATTTATGTGCCCCATTGTTTATAAACTCATTAAACTAGTATAAATGGATTTCAACTTTCTGAAAAACATTTGTCTTTTATGAATCTTCGTTGTTCAGATGATTACTGTACTACTCATAATTAACTGCGAGAAGTTACTGAAATTCATTTTATTTTAAATACTCTAATCATGTTAAAAATGTAAAAAAGAAATACAATTTTACTCAATAAATAAACACAGGAATAAGTGCAAGTCTCACCTAAATCCTTATTGAATATATTATATAACGAAATCCTGTCAATAACTATTCAATGAAGAAATTTCTTTTAATAGAATGTTATTCATCTGGCTAAGGATATTTTATTATTTTCTGCAGATTGTGGTTCTCACTAAACTGTAGGGTACAACAGGAAGAGTGGGCTGTTTAGGTATATTAGAGATAACGAGTTATACTAAAAAGAAGAAAACGAACATGATTTCTTCTGGAAGATAAAATGTCATTTACTCAGGCAACGCTGTTAGATCTTAGTTGGGAATGGGTATGTGAGATGATATTTTAAACATTTTTATTGAGGTTATTTTAACAATAACAAAATTGGCGACTTGTTCACGCAACATGGATTTATAACCTATTGCTTGTAAAAAATCTAGTTCATTTTAATCATAAAGTCAAAACGTGGTAAAATAATTTTGTAAAAGTAGCATAGCATCTACTTTCAAGATGAAAAAGTTAACAATAAATCGTTTACACGTTATTTCTAAGCGTCGTCAAAAATTGTTAAAATTTGGTTTCGTTTTATTTTTCATTCATGATACTATAAATAAATTCATATCTTTGGTAATGTTTTTAAAATCACTTATTTCATTGCTATTTCCAGCATTAACTTTTTGATATTTATGTTCATAAAAATAATTTTCATTTAATTTAAAAGATAAAAAATTAATGCAGAAAAGCTCAAAAGTGCTTAATAATTGAAAGACGAAACAGATGTAAGGTAATAAATTTTTATAGAGATCTAACAAATTCAGCTCCCAATTAAATGTTGTACTCGCCTTTGATGGTTGAAATTAAAAGTTTCTTTGACTATGTTATAAAGAATAAATAAACGCAATGCCTTTTTTTAATATTTTTCTTTGGCTTAAGGAATGTTATAAAAATGTCAAACGTATAAATTTCAGCAAAATAAGATAATTAAGGGCTAAATATTTTATAAATAAAGAAATTATAACAAACATTTCAAAATTTGAAATAATATGAAAATAATAATTTACACGAGGCTCCTGATGTTTTAAGTAATCTTAAAATGCTCTTATAACCTCCTAAGATATATAGATGGAAAAAGAAACAATCAATATGTCTGGAACTGTGGCGAAAGAAATCGAAGAAAGTTTCTAGTTTCAGGAAATCCAACTACGTATACGTTTGACAACAGAAAGGTAAAAAAGCAATGGGTGTAATTTTTTACATTGTATGAAAGTACGCTTTATTTATAGATATTCTCAAGTTATTCACTAGCAAATTTTCAATAAGCGTCAATGATGGAAGATTTTATATTTTTACTTAAAACTTGAATATATAATTCTGTCAAACAGTTTTCTTTCAAGCCCTAATAAGGAGGCATAATTATTGCTATTTTTAAGAAGAATGTGAACAATAAAATGCAAGAATTTTTCTTAATACCATTACATGTATTGTCTCAGCCGATATCTTCCCTTTATATGTGGAATAGCATATCTCATGTCATTAACTCATTGAAAGTCTTCAGGACTTTAAAATATAAAAACATTTTCTTGGAATTTTATCTAAACTTCAGTTTAAAGAGACTTTAATAATCTTATTCTACCATAATTTTAAGGTACTATGAAATAGCTTAATTTTTAGTTATCATTTGTTTAATGTGCATTTCATTTACACCCATTATGTGTTCAAAGCGTGCTACAGTGTGTTCAACAATAATGTGGAATGTTTATTTAAAGATTGCAGTAAGACAGCATGTTTTCTTGCTTTCAATTTAGTTAGATTACTCTGATTTCTCCAGTGACATGACATTTGTAGAATTTCTATTACCAGAAATCACAGAAATTCATGTCTCATGAAAGAGGATTACATGCAGTCAGAAAATGTATCGCAATTACCGGATCATCTCTTAAGTGGGGACTAAGCATTTTTTCGTTTGTCGGGCAACAGGGGGTGCTGCAACATCTTGCATGAAGACAGTAATCCTTAAAATTCGTGTTCTTGTAAGGCAGCAATGGTTATCTGCCATTTCGCAGTTACGAGCACCCTTGAGGGAACACTTTTAGACTCTTGAGGAGTGTTCTTTTCATAGAGTTAAGAAACCAAGAATAAAACCAACATTAAAACCGCACCATATAGTAATGTATTCAAAATGAAAATATTGTTAGCTTATTTAGTACCCATACAGTTCTGAATATTCATTGCCTCTTCCAGAGTAAAATATACATAATTTGTCCACAATTCTCCAAGACCATGCACTATCAACGGTTATTCTGGCCAGTAGCCGGTGAGCAAAATCAATGCGTTGTTCCTGGACTCGAAGGTACAGCTTTGACATCAATTGGATCTTGCACCACTTTAAAAGGGATTGCAGAACCTTTCACATACACATGACGTTGTTCGAACACCTGTAAGAATATTACAGAACCGAATGGTCTTTTAACCATAGCAATATTGACTTCTTCCCTATTTTCACCTGGAATCCGTCATCTTTCTGGCAACCCATTCGAACTCCCAAGCCTCCAAATTTAATAATCATCTTTTTCAAGTTATCTTTTTCAAGCGCAGTTAACCCATTGCTGTAGTTCTGATAAAACGATTTGACCAGTAAATATCAATCTTTCTTTTCTAAAGACATAGTGAAGAATGATTTTTCGGCACTAACTACTAGCATTTTTAAACATCTTTTTTTAATTGCATAACAACCTTTCTACAATGCACGAAAAGAGCCATCTAGGGATCAAAGATGAAGCCAGTATTATTATTTTGAAATCTTCTGTTTCCTATGACCCAGGTAATGCATAAACCAAGTTTCAATGAAGTACGTCAACTAGAAGGTGCTCTACATGAGTCTGAGTAAGGCTACATTTATTATTATAACCATCCTACATGAAAAATTCTTTTCACTGATCGAAAAAATAAAAAAAAGAAACAAATTGTTAGAAAATAAAAAAAGAAACTTTATATTTTTGAAATTAAATACAGAATAGGATAATAGTTTAACTCAAACGTGTTCGAATTTTTTAAGAGAAAACTAACAGAATTCCAGTGTAGACTTTACATGGAAATCGTGAGATATATGCGGTTCTATAAAAAAAACAAATGCTGATTTGAAGCTTATAAAATATTAAAAGTATTTCTCAAAACGCCAATACTAAAATCTATTTTAGAAAAAAAGAATACGTATTAATATATTTCACTGAAATATCTCGAACTGTATACTCCTTAGATTTATTTTTTTAAAATCAATTCATGTCCACATAGTATCCGATAAATGTATAAAATCAATCTAATTTTAGAATGCAATCATATTTTCAAAATGAAATAGGAATTAGCAATATAACACATTGTAAGATAATATCCAGTTACATTATGTGTGCAGTTACGTTTGCCAAATGTTTGGGAATACCTCAAGTATTTTCTCCATTAAACCGAATTGAATATATTCTAACTCATAAAAATAAAAGTACTGAAAATATACGGATTTTTCTGGACTAACAAATATCTTTTCTCGCATTGCAGTTATTAAAAATTTAAGACAATGTTTATGTTACATACAGCACAGCAAATATGGCAGTAAAGATAGATATGAGGACATCAAATGCAATATGATTATCTTTTCTAGAACCTTCAGATAAATCTTTTATTCCTCTTTTTATATCATATTTAATTTTTCTTCCTTTTCTGAAGAATTACATTTTCATGATTGCATGACAGGATATTACAGTTTAAGAGAGACCTTATAATCGCTCGGCACATATGGAAAGAAGCATTATAACAATAAATCTTAGATGTTTCCGATTTAATTGAGAAAAAAAGTCATTAATTATATAAGCATAGTTCCATCTTTTCATCTACTAATTTTTTGGGTGACTTTTCTTCAAACCATTTTCACTCACCTCATTAATATTTATTATTAGTTCCATTTCAGGGAAATATTCCTAATGATTTTGTATTATCATAAAATAAACATAGAATTATCATAAAATCAACATACACATCAGATTCATTAAACAGCATATTTAATGTCACCCCAATTTTTTTCCTTATCTTTTATCAGTTTCTTATCTTACAGTACCTATCAAACTCTCACTCAAGACCAAATCAGGACAGGCATTTGTAATGTCCTAGAATTCTAACATAGCTATTACCAATGGTCGGCCAACGCCCATTGACAATGCTATTGGCACTGAAACTGAAGGGACCTTGGACTGAATCGTTCATTTAATGTCGAACTATTATTATGCGAAACCCCCTTTTTGTCTATGATCCTGTTTTTTTCTGAGAAAGAAAATTTAGGACAGGGCTTTTTGCACTAAATACTTGCAGTTATTGCACTACATTCATTGTTTCAAGCGGGATTATGAAGGAGATAGTAGAAAGTGGCAGAAAACTTTTCCGCAAATGTTCAATAATTGTACTGTATTCATTATTTGAAGAGGAACTATGAAAGATATAGAGTAAAACAAGAAAAAACTTATCTACGAGCAAGGCTATTAGTAAATCGCAAGAAAAATGTTAATACACACCCTTTCAAAGGAAACGGAAACTATTTTCTTTAAATTGTCTCAATTATGCCTTTTGAGAAATGAAATAAGAACCTAACTAATGCTCCTTAACCTAATCATTTAAGTTGAATAATATAAAGTTGGCTATTAATTAGCATTTGCATCGGTAAATGAATACATTATTTCCTGTCTCAGCACCGACAAATCTCTGTTCACTTTTAAGACAAATAATACTTAAACAAATATACCGAAATTTTTAAAACTTATCACATATTTTTGATTGAAATATTTAAGTATTCGTAAAAGTGATTCTAAACTAAGAAGATGAAGGGGCGTTTCTTCTTTATGTCTGTTATACAGGATGTTTACTCTAATCGGTGCCGAAATGCTAATTTCTAAATCGTTAAAAATATACCGATTCCGATTGGAAAATGTTCTAAATAATATAAAGAATTATTTTTCTTGATATTTGAGTCAATAAGTGTACTGCTGGAAATGTAATGACATTTTAAATTTTTAAAATCATCTAAACTTATAATAAAGCTCAATGTGTGTGTGTTGGCGCTCAACAGGCCAGAGCATTCAACCTACAGCTACCAAATTTGGCACGTGTATACCTTGGAGGCCAGGAATGTGCACCTGGGGGTTATTTTTTCGAATTTTTAATTAGAATCTTAATTATTTAAAAATTAAGCGAAATTTTGGAGTGTTTCTACTATAACTTCCGAAAATATTACCGCACAAAAAAGATTTTTCATGAAGTTAAAGATCAAAAATTTATCTTTTAAATGATACCGATGTTTTAACCTTAAAATTAAATTTCTATTTTTAATGAGTTTTTAAATAAATATTTTAACTATATTTTTCAACAATTTTTTTCGTACAAAATAAAAATAAAATTTAAGCTGCCAGAGCACGTTTCGCATTCATGGGAAAAAATTAGCTTTTTTCAAAGTGTTGCCATCACATTGATTAAAGCTTCAACTAAAAATAAATTAAATATTTTTGGAAATGAAATCTGCAAAAATATAATTTTCGGCACGTGTCTGGAAATGAAACAAATATAAAAAATTATTTTTCCTAAAAAATAAATTCAAGAAAAATTATTTTATGATCTTTTACACTTTCTATATTATTAATCCAATAAATCAGTTTTATTTTAAGGCAAGTTTTGTTTAATATGAACAGGATATCCATTCAAATCAGGGCCACACAGCTAATTTGTACACCTTTAGTAAGACACAGATCTGCTAAAATGGTCTAAATGGAAAATGATTATATTTTATGTAACCTGATTCAATAAATGCTCTAATAAATAACGAATTTTTGATTTTACATAAAGCTTCTGCTGTGGAAATCACGATTAACAAAATGTTCTTGAAACATTAATATTTTAAATAAAAAGAGTTAATTTCCAACCAACTAAATCAATCACTTAAACTGACTGATTTATGAAAATTTGAATACCCGTATTCAATAAAAAAATAAATAAAAAAAAAGATAATTTTAGATTTTCCATCGATCGTTTCAAAGAAAATACGCCAATAAGCGCGCAGGTTTCTGAAGATTAATTGGCCTAAGATTATGAAAATGTTGAGTTTTTCTAAATTTTTAACATTCAAAGCTTCATAAATAAGTCTTAGTTGATTGTGGAAAATAGAAACATTCATTCATTTATTTAAAATTTGGTGTGTCCAGAATATTTCTCAGAATATACCTTACTGCATTAAATTTAGACTTCATAATTTTTGAGATATATTTATAGGCCGGAACAAAATATTATTATCGATTTCATTTCAATCCTTTTGAAAGCGAAACTAAAAACTGAATTGTATGCTGAATCTGAGAAATTTTTGTTGAATTATTCTTTGAGATATTACATAAATTATGAAAAATATTTTGTAGTTCACATAAGACTTAAATACCGAGCGATTCTGTTTGCAATACTCATATTCAATAATAATAATAATAAATAAATAACAATAAAAATGATAAATAAAATAAAACGCTTGGTTTTATTAAAAATATCTTTATATTAATTGCAATTTCATCATTTCCACTTTAAATTAAAGTTGAAGTTTTACCGGAAATGACAACAAATTAGCAAAATATATATAATTAATTGAACGAAACGATCTAAACAACAGTTTAAGTTTGGTATGACTATCAACATTTGAAGATTAAAAATGTTTTGTTTGAGAATCTATTAAGAGACCAGTTACTTAAAATATTTAATTGAAAATTGTAGCGAGCGGTAATACTGGCTAACCGGCTAGTCGCCAAAGGCAGCTAGTATTAAATATATTTAACAAAATATTCTTGACACACATTTTGAATATAAAAAGCTCCATTCTTTTCTACCAAAACTAACTGAGTTCTGCAGTATTCGTCAAAAGTTATGCTCCATTTCATATTTAGTTCATGTTACCATGAATATATTTGTTTCTGGGTGACATTTTTAAAGATTTATTTCGATGCAACACCTGATATTCTTGTTTAAAATTTCAGAATTATAAACTTTACTTTTTAAGTGAAGAGGTGATTTTGATTATGAGAAGAATATAGAATAACAATTTCGAAAATCATTTTTGAATGGCCTTTAAATTAGAGAAATTTCTCGTTTGAAAATGAGATACTTATGAGAAACTGATAATTATCGCAAGTTTTATTAAGAATTGGAAAGTGATAAAAGATGTGAATTATTTATTTTGTTCTTTTTTATCAGAGTTTCCTTCTCCAAATCTTTTTTATACATTCTTAGAGAAATTGCTTAATTAAACCAATTGAAAAAAGAATTATGTACTGTCAGCAGCAGGAATTATACACTGTTAAAAAAAGCATTGTAAGCAAATTAGAGCTACGACTTTTTAATAACTTTTTTGTAAAATCCTAAATTATTTGGAAATAATGCGAAATTCCAGTGCTCTAATAACATAATAAACAAGTAATCTCCACAGAAAATATGTGTGTTAGATTAAATAAATCTTAAAAATTTAATTAAATTGAAAGCTATACTTCAAGTAAATTTGAAAGCTTAAAACATTATTAGTCGCAATGGATATTCTTAATTTTCAGCTTGTATTACAGCACTCTACGTTAAGAACTCTTTTATGTAATGTTATAGGGAGCAGATCGAAGGAGACAGGAGGAGTATGGTTTACACATTCCCTATTAAAATAAACGGTATTCTAAATTTATTCGAAGTGCTTTTAGATGTCAAATGGGGCAATCTGCGGACAGAATATCGCGTTGCAGCATCTAACTTAAATTGCATTTCTCAGTAAAGGTGCTTCAGATATTACATGACGCAAATTGGGAGACTGCAAATTTGGAGAGTAGCCACGGTTAGTGGTTGCACGGTTAACGGCGGTTAATTTTCTTAGCCCAAATCTATGCTTAATCTTTACTTTCGATACAGATGATTTGAGCAGTATAAACGTTGTAGGAAACAGAATTTGATTCGAGCGAAATCTGGATAGACCAATGTAATGATTTATCTGAATTGTTTACTTCTAAAAAACTGCCAAAAATTAACTTCTTGTATTCTAAGCCTTCAAGTGATAGATTATATTACATAAAATTCAAGTAATAGTTTCTAACTTCAAAAGTCCTGCTATTTTAGAGATTTTTAGGAGATAAATTTTTTAAATGTATGTATTATGATCTGATGTAAAATAATCAAAGTATAATCTTTACACAAATTGTATTTTGAAATTGTGTTTGTTGACTTAGATTTAATTATTCTAAGAGGTTACGTTTATATATTTTGATAGAAACGGATGCTCATTACAACAAACTTCAATCTATGAAAATACATTTTTTTTAGTTTTTATAACATACATACGTATGTTGTAACTACATATAGAAACTATATGTAGTTATAAAGATAACATATTTTATATATATTAGTTCGTGGTCTTAACTAAATCTAGGAAAATGATATAAGTTGTAATATATACATTCAGCTCGTACTACACAGAATAATGCACTAGAGCTTTACTTTCTACTAATTTTCCAAATAAGATGCCTGGAAATTATTTTCCAGATTGAATCGATGATATGCAAATCGATGATACTAGCACTGTTTTTGCTGGTTGTGCGACGATACAACTGTTTATATTTGACAAAGTTATGCTTTTATGACTCATTTTACAGGCTGTTTCAAAAATATATATGCATTTTACAATGAATCACAGTTTCATTACTCAAATTACATTAATAAAATTCATTAATAAAAATTACGATTCGAAACTACATGCTAATGTTATGTTAAACAAATGATTAGCTTACATTGAGCCTTTTCCCCATATACACTCACCAGGTGTCGTGCTATTAGAGTTTTTTTCATGAGGATATATAGAGCATAAGGATTATATCTGAACACGATTGTAAACAACTGATGGTTATAGTCCAGAGATTTATAATCCAATGACAAGTTTAAAGCAGTCATTGAAAGAGAACGCGTCCAAATACCAATTGATATGTTCAGCAATGTTTGCAATTCCATATGTCTGTATTACCAGAAATATCTGGGTAATCGCAGTTGACAATTCGAATGCTTTCAAAATTGGGAAAGGTTATATATTTGCGTTAATTAATGTGAGTCATGAAACTTTAATGAATGTTATCATTTATTCATGTAATAGTTATTCAAAGTGTGTGTAGATTTGGAGAAAACATTTTATGTAACAAGTGAGACATAAGAGCCTGTGTATGCCAAATGAAAATAAACATTTAATTAATTACAGTAAATTTCTGATGACTTTCAAGCAGTCAATGAATATTTTGAAAGCCTTTGATAAACGATATTTATCATTGTGCAATTATGAATCAACATTTTACGACATTATTAGAATTTAAAGATGAAAACTCTCAGTATAGACAAACAATTCAAAGACATTTTTACTTTCTCGTATACGAAGTATTATATATAAAGAAAGCATTATAATCATCAAAAAATTCAAACTTGAGACTTTCACGTTTCAGACCCTGAGTCCGAAAAATACTTGCTTAGAATTATGTTCATCTTTCCGTCTGTTTGACTATTTGTAGAAATGAAAACTCAAAAGTTTGAACTAAATGGATGAAATTCGTTACATGAACTTTACTCCAAATTTATAAATTTCTGTCAAATTTTGAATTAAATCCATTCAGAGAAAGTTTGTTTGCTCGAATATCCGAATACAACTGAAAACAATAACTACAAAACAAAGAAAGTTAGATGGATACAATATACGCTGATTTAATTTCTAAAATGTAAATATGTATCAAAGGAAACAAATTTGTTAAGAGATTGATCATCCTTCGGTTTGTACTTTCATAAGAATGTAAACAAAACAAATAAAAAAATTCGATGATTAAACATATGAAATTTGGTATGTGATTTTGTAACTAAATTGTAATTGTGTGACAAATTTTGATTTCAATCGCTTAGAAAAAATGAGTCAAAACACATTTTTGATGTTCCAGTGCTTGAGGAATATCCACATTCTAGAGATTGATCGTCGATGATCGCATGCTAATAGGCTCTTTCGTAATTATTGTTCGCCAATGGTTAATAATATTGACGTATATTTATTAGTGAGCAGGTGCGAAAGTTTCTGGGAGTCCACACCCGATGGTTTGAAATAACTATTAGAAATGCTCAACATCTCAAAATATTTTGAAAGCAGTTAAAATAGATTGTGATGCTAACAAGAAAATCAAATCAATTTAGTAACTTTCGATCGCGGAACTATTATCCTTTTCGAGATCCCAAGCGAAATGTTTCGTTTGTTCTCTTCTTTACTAAATTCGATGCAAACTGGCACGAAATGTTTGGAATAGCATCAACTCCTTTCATTCTTCTTGAATGGTTCGAACAGTCTTTCTAACTTTGATTAGAAGGAAAGGAGGGATCCAAGTTCCCCCTTCAAAACAATAAAATCCTTTTCCCACAAATTAAGACTGACAAGGAAAGGCGAAAGAAGCTCACATGATAGTCTTAGTCTTAGTGTATCGTGAAAACCAAGAGGCTATTTTTTTCTCTTTATATCATGACTCGTACGGAATGCTTTGTTTTAGTACACGTTCAGAGAGAATGTTATGAACTTTCTCCAAACGAACATCCAGACGACCAGTTTGGTTTTATTTGTCTCCAGTGAATGGAATACCTATAGGAGAAACGAAAATGATGCGTTGATGGAAATGAAGGATTCTTTTGAACTAAAATACAATTCCCTATGTCTTTGTTATTTTTGTAATTACAAAAGCCTTTTTCAGCAATAAATTGCTCCCCTGTCATATTAAATTATCAATTTAATCCTGAGAACCAATTTTATTGAACTAATTTTTTTCTTAAAGAAAATAATATTTTAAACTGCACTTGCACAATAAAACATACATGATTCTGGTTAATTATTATTGCAAAAATGCTGAGGTTGGGAACTCCCAACTTTTTATTGTGTGATATTTCTCGAAAGTAAAGAACAAGTGGGCATATATAGAGGTCCCAAGTTTCATATGAAATAAAAAAACCCAACAAAATTGGTGGATGGGGGTTTATGCCAATATTTTTCCCAAAGAGAATTAGTGTTTTCGCGATTTATGTCAAAACTGGTGAATAACAGAAGGTAGGCGACCACTAAGAACATATCCATTTGGGATTATGAACTTATATATAAAATAAAAATTATCGAGAGTGGACTAGTGGTCTTGGCTGTTTATTTGGTTTTAAAGATCATTTTAAATATATAGATAGTTTATTTTATAAAATTATGAGAATAGATGAACTATATTTATTAATTTAAACGAATAATGAATAGTACTTGAATTATATACAGAAGTTTTTGGAGAATGATAAGTTGTCACTCGAAAATCCTACTTACCAAAAAATTAATCTTGCAATATAAGTAGACTAATAGAGTCTTCGGATATTGAATAATATTCAATTTCCCTAGTTAATTTTGAAAAACTGAAACTTCAAAACTTTAACTGACTTGATCTTCTCAAACTGAAACTTAAATCATCATTTTAAATTGTGAAATTTATAACGTTATGTAAGTGCAAAATCATGTGAAATATATAAGTTTATGTAAGTGTGTTTATGTGTTTTATGCACTCTAAAACAAAATAGCAACATTTCTTATCTTGAGTTGCTAAATGATGACCCTATTTTATATAATGCTATGTGATCAATACTCTGCTCCTCCAGGAGTTCACACACATGGTTGAGCAACACCTATTATATTCAAATCCTCCACAGAATCTGTAGATATGCTTTCAAACGCCAGTAATAAAACATAAGCTATTTCAAAATAATTGTAAAAACAAATCTGAATAAACTTACATAACATTTAAAGTACAGGTACAGAATATATAAATTGGAACTTAAGATTAATATTTTTATATACTCTTGTCCATTATAGCTGCTTGTTATTTGTCAAAGAATTTGTTGTAAATATTGGACTTCATCCAATTTTATTCAATCTATGAGAGGGTTTTATAACCTAATTTTTACTTTCGGATCATCTTATCTAAAAACTAAAAGAATAGTTTATCCTTCTTTTAATTATATAAATCAAAATTTAATTACAATATGAAAAATTTTGAAAAACTTCTTTAAAAAATTTTCAGAGATCCTTCCGGGTAGTCCTGTCTTTTTTTATATTTTGTTTTCTTCTACTTATTTAATAAATTTTGTTTTGTACTTTAAATTCATCATTCTTGTTTAATTTACCTCAGCTTAACTGATTACGTTTAATCTAATTCCTTCAAAATAATTATTTTATTATTTTTTTATTTGTTATCTGTGACAGTTTTCACCTTTTCTGCCTGTCAAACACAATTTACCATTAATTAGCTAAATAAGATATCTTCTGGATTATAACTTTTACAGAAGTTTTTTTTCCCTTCAAAATTATCACAAAAAATGCGCATGTGTATGCTCACAAGAAAGTCAAATGTCACTCCTTTACTTCTATGGGTAGAAGGTTTCTCTCAAAAATCTTTCTTAAAAAAAGAATATTTTGAATTTTTCTGAAGTAAATGCTTGAAGTATCTCTGATTCTAAACGCATCATTGAATTGTAGGATGACGATGCATGGATCAATGTCAAGATTCTTCTAAAAAGCTTAGAGGCATTTTTTACGAGGTTTTCTGATTTATAGAAAGAAAATAAATTTCATTTCAATCCTCAATTGCAGTAAATATGTCTAAGATAGAAAGAAAAGTCCATCAATATAGAAATAAAGGTATTTATAAGAGCTATTTTGCTGAGTTACAATTTAAGACATATTTAAAAAACGTTATTTCAAAGATTAACAGAACGTGCTTGATAATTTTGAGATATATAGATAATATCTAGATTTGATTTTTTTAACCCATATCCAATTTTTTGCTTTAGTTAAAAAGGAAAACATGTTTTTAGCAGCAATTCAATGATTTTTTTTTTATCTATGAGGCTTTATTTTTCAACAATTCCAACTTTTATTAGGATTATATATTCTTTCATAAGCTTTAAAAATGTCAAAAGTTTTGGGGTTTTAACGAGATTTTCTATTATGCGAACACTGTAAAAAATCCAGCTATAAGTGATTGAGCAGTCTGCAATTGCAATTAGGTTATAACCTTAAGCTTTACAAAATTTTTTATTCTTATCTAATCAAAACATCTATGAATACCCCTTTTAATAAAATGTAACATGTTTTTGAAAATTATTCAGAAGCTTGCAAGCGACTTAAATTTTTAAGGTTCGCTCTTATTTCTGGGAGACCAACGAAACAACTTCCATTACGGAATAGTCATGTATTTCAGTTTATTTTTCAATTTCTGAGTTCAATTAGAGAAATAAAGGGGAAATTCAAAAATCGAGATTTCATTTCAAGCACGACATCATTTTATGTGATTACACTTTTGAGTGCATTTTAAAGATGCGAAACCCTCGAAAATATTACAAAAGTTTGTAGTAATAATTTAATAACAAAAAGAATTTTCCAATGTTTTAATGATACATATCAGTCGCCAAATGTATGAAAGACTATGAATCGTTTCTTTTGATCTTCCTCACTTCAAGACTTTTAGGGTAAATTATTCTTGGACAGACTTATATAGAAAGCGTGTTTCTAAATTGTAAGAGATAAGGTTTGTTAGTCATACTGTATGGCTGTACTTTTCCATAAAATATAATTATTAGTATAAGTAATATACTGTTCATTCAGGGATTCGAAAATACTACACGCTTTTAAGCATGCGTCATGATGCGTTCATTTGGTCAAAGTAGGGGTGAAGGGAAAGAAAAAAGGTGGATATGTTTACATTTAACAATAGGGAGAACTCAGATCATACACGTGCTTAGGAGGCGTTAAAACGGAGGATAACTTGCAGTATTGTAGGAAAAATTCACAATAAAATGCTTTAGAGCAATTTTTGTTTACTGTAAGGATCTAAACATTAAATTATGATGAATAACAACAGTAAATAATCTCGGCCACATTTAATGATATTATATATATAAAATAATTTTCATACCACTACTGAAAGCTTGTTTGCCACTTGAACTAACCAAATAAGCAAACAATACGCAATTTTGGTTAAAATAGTACGGTAAGAAACGACAGGACTGTCATATACACGTGGAAAAAAAATTCACGAAAAGTATCTAATGGGACTGAAATCAAGATCGAACTCTGAAAATGCGCTCATCCTTTTGTATCCCATCCATAGACGAAGTAGAATCGTCAAAAAGTGGAAATCTTGGGATACTGAAACGAATAATACTTTGATTTTAAACTTGTTCAAATTTCTAGCATTATGTTGTGCTTACTCTTAAGATAAAAAGTGAAAACTTTAATTGCATGAATCAATAATATGTAAATTTCTCATATTTTTCAACACTCAGAAGAAATTACCCTCCAACTAATTTCTATTCTCCACTTAAAATGTACAAATTTCATTTCCAGCAATAATAGCTTATATACTTGAGATAAAATTATTCAAAATGTAAGCGCCATATTCTGAAATATGCACACATTGTTTCTTCAAGCGATCTCAAGAACTGCATGAACAAAAGTAATTTTATGAATGAAGAAAATTTCCCATAAATGCTTTTTTTTTGCCAATTTTTAAATTCTTAAATTACGAGTGATGACTTTAAGCAGTATATCCAATTTTTTTTCTAAAATATTACAGGAATAAGAGTTATGCTTTAATACCAGCAGTTGCCAAAGGCATTCATACTAAAAATATTCAATCAATTTGCAATATGTACATGGCAGCACACGTGCTGATGGGAAAAATGATATTTTATATTTTTTAATGCATTCTCTTTTAGTATTGTTTGTACGATTGAGAATGCCATATTTTATTTTGAAAATGTAGAATTAAAAGTTACTTAAAAAGTAAGGTATTTAAGTCTATTTTTATCACTCTTCGCAAATATTTTATACTGAACTGAAATCCAGTTATTAATTGAAAAGAAGCTGTTTTTTACCTGTAAGTCATACATTTCCTGTGATTTATTCAAGAAATAAAATTCAAAAACACTTTAAATCAATTTTAAAAAATCCTGCATTTAAAAATTGAAATCTAATGCTCTTCTATAATAAAACTGAGACAAATATTTATAAATAATTACTGGTCTTTTATTAAATTTATCTTTTATTAAATAGATATGCAATTACCAAAGTTTTTCTGATTGCATGTGATATGATAACATTTTTCACATTTATATTTCAAAACTACGTGATACTGAAAGTAGCATAAATTTTTATTGCTTGTACCAATGTTACCAATGAAAATATTATGATTAAATAATTAATGGTTCGAAACCAAAATATATTATTTTTTCAAAAGAATCTTGAAATTATAGTTAAAAGTATTTGAATTACCTTCTCACAGATTCCTGGACTTAAGTGTCTTTAAAAGATTTCTTTCATTAAGTATTAGCATCCAACGCTTATCTATGTGAAAGGTTTCTAATACAAGCTTTTATTAAAGCAAATAAAAGACATCAACAGAATTTAAGACAAGTATATGTCGTATTGTTAACTACAAACATGATTGATCTAATAAATTCAGAATGCTTTACACGGCAACAACTCGAAAGATATCCAAGATCAAATAACTGTACAAATAATAAACAAAAATGCTTAAATATTTCATGAAGACAGAATGAATAGAAAGGACTGAGTTTGTACAAAATTTTTTCTTATTTTTCGAATTATTATCAATGACAGCGACTTCAAAAAGTGTTACACGAGGTTGAAGATTAAACCTTTTTAAAATCTTCATTGTTTAAGAGAATATTCTCTTCAAATGGGGAAAAAAGGGCGACATTTGAAAAATGAAACGTTCAGTTTGTTCTTTTTGTGGTTAAATTTATTTTTAGCTCTCAACATATCGTAAAAGAACGACAGCGACGCGCCCAAGACTGATTTAATATGCAGTAGAAGCTTTAAGAAACAATTCATCATTCATAAATCCTGAGAAAATGCCAGGAAGATTGTAGAAAGACCGTTTTTGTTTGTAAAGTAAATGTCTCTCTTGTTTTCTATTGATTTTTACTAGAGAAATAGCCTATTCTGTTTTAAGCATGTCAACGAGTTGGAATTATTTCAGTTAATTTTCTTGTATTTTTTTCTTCTATAATATCTAAAAATGGCATTCTTAACACCATTGACTTTCTATTAATATTGTGTGTTTTAGAAATTCTCTTTAATTAAGGTGGACACTGATGGATAAAAATAATCAGAGCATAAGCCGCGTCTATCATAAAAGCAGCTTAATATTCTTCTATCTTTTTGTTAATGTAGGGAAAATTATTTCACTTAATCTCATCGTATTTATTCATATGATGTTTAAAACAACGGAGTTATTACCACTGACTCAATAAATATGCGTTTCCATATTTATTGAGAGTGTCTCTGCTTCCTAAACTTAGTTAATTAACGTAGTTTGTAAAATATGCATATTCATAAATGCTTCCAATATAAAAGCAAAAGATAACGAAACAAAATGTGCCAATAAAATATGAAGAAAACCCAATTCTTTATGAGATGCACCACAGCAAAATTTCAGGTGCTATTGACTAAGAATATTACAAATGATGTTTTCCATGATAAAATATTTATTTGCTATGCGATTATTAAATATCATTAAGTGTATATGAAATCATCTTGCTTTTTTTCCCCCAGGAAATTTTTAATTTGTCGTGTTTAAAACTACATTTTAATATGCAATATAGTTTGAAAAAATTTTAATTCGTAAAAAGTTCGGGATTTTAATTTTAAAAAATGAAAGTGGAAGTGACTATGCATAGCCTTGTTAATATTAGGTGCTTGCATGTATTTTAATCAGTGGCATCGATTGATAAACACACGAAGTATCTATATAAACGACAATGGTTTTAGTTTTTACCAATTTATTATTCCTTTATTGTTATCATTTTGAAAATTCTCCATTTAGTATTATTGAGTTATTCTGTGTATGAAGATCCCAATCATGGGACTCTCCAAATTACATTTTCGACATTCACTGCTTTTTTTTGTTTGATTTGAACAAATCTGCTGCTGAAGCCCATAAGACACTTTTAGAAATTTATGGTGATGCTTCTCAGTCATATCCCAATTGTCGGAGCAACAACTAACAATTAAGAGGGGTAATTTCGATGTCAATGACAAAAAAATTGCATGCAGAACCAAAACAATTCAAAGACAATACATTTCAAGATTTATTGGAGGAAAATGGGAAAAAGATGTAGAAAATGATGGAAGATATTTTGATTGATGTTTATTGTACCAATTTTTCTCAATAAATGCCTTTTTAAAGTAAAAAAAAAATGATGAAAATACATGCAAGCACCTAATATTGCTGAATCAATGTAAATATTACTTTTAGTGCAACTTCAACTGTAAATTTGCCTTTAATGCAAAATTTAAAATGCTTTAATTTTCTTTTAATATGTTGACGTATCTAATTAAAAGCTACGTAAGAAAAAAATTATATCATACTTTTGAAAATTCTCTGACATTACAGGTTTTTTTCCCATACAGTTAATGGATTCAGTTTTTATGCATGTAGAAAGAAAAAGTAGCCGACTCATTGTATAAATAGAATTTCTTATTAGGATTTCACATTTTTATGCGACAGCTTTAGATTAATTAACCCTCTTCACTTAGACCTCTAAGAAATCGTGTCTTAGCTTCTTAATATAATTTTATGGATGGCTTTATTGCAGCATTGAATATACAAAGCAATTCATTTCAGTTATGAAGCATTTTGATTTATCGCTTTACTTACCGTCCCAATTAAAATAGATCAAGTTTTTATGTACAAATAATGTTATCAACTCCTAGGTTCAAAAACTAAAATGAACTTATTACAAATTTTTCTTGCACTGATTACCACAATAATACTGCAGCTGTACATAAGAAAAGGGAAAATTAGGATAAATTTTCAAAACATGTTTATATGTTTAAATAAATTTTTGGACAAATTGTGTATATTTAATTTATACATGTTTTTATACACATTAACGCAAGAAGAAAACTATCCACAATTTTTTGGAAAGAGCCTCGACAAGTTTCAGAAACGTACATAAACAAGTCAGATATTTTTTCGAGTAGAAAGTTTTCGATTCCTGACAAAAAGAATAAGAGTTTTTCTTATCCACAAATAAAATCACCCTGCTTCAAGTATCTCTAAAGAAATACGAGTAGGAATTTGCAAATCCTTGAAAAAGGAATATCTCAACTTGAACCGCGAAACGAACTTGAAATATGTTTCAAGACTAAAGACAATATTTAAAAAGCAAAGTTTTCAAAGGAGAACCGAATACTCATTTTGATCGCAAGTACCTCGCATTTTGAGGAATTGCTTTTTATGTTGAATAAACAAGTACTAATGGAAAAAGATAAGAAAAACAAAATACTTAAGCGATCAAAACGTAGAAAGACTTTTAGATTAAAAAAATGAAAAGGCTAATCGTCCTTTATAGAATTTTGAATGACAGAAATGTAATGAAGAACTTCAATCACTATTTTGTTTTACAAAGAATTATAAAAAGGTTCATTGTTTAACAAAGTTAAAAAAAAAGCTGGATTTTTGTTTAAACTCCTTTTTTAGGATATAAAATTGCAAATTCTTTTAAAATCTGTATTAAAGAGCCCAAAACTTTATATTATTCTGAACAAGTAAACAGTTTTTTTTTTTAATTTCGTGAAGAACAAACTTAATATTTTTTCAAACACAATAACAACCAAAAACAGATGCACACTGATATAAAATTTAGATTATATTAAAAGAAATACTTTAATAAAAAACAAAGACTCTGAAGTACAGTTTGTATATGAGATTTATTTGAATTAAAATAAAAGTTTGAATGTTTACTTTTCATGCGACTTGAAAAGGAAAAAAAAGCATTCTCAAGATGGATTTTGTGCAAAAAGAATCCAGAACTCTTAAAACCAAACTATCAGTCATTTAAAAAAAGGATTTAAATTTCTGAATTTGAAATTAGTTATTACTGAATTTGAGAAACACAAAAATTAATGTAAAAATTATTTTATTTCTATTTACAAAAACGATTCACATGTAGTAATTCAATTAATAATTGGAACACTAGAATGTAGTAAACATTTAGAAATAAATGAAAAAAAACAAACTTTCTGCATATAAATTTTATTAAAATGTACAAATCTTTTCCAATACTTGATGCAAGATTTTTAACGCTTTCATTTTTAAGAGCTACATGTTTTTAACGGTTTCTACATTCACATTTTATTAACTTTTAAAATTACTTAATGCGCCCTCAAGTTAAAATTTCAAAAGTTTTTCTTAAAAAGTAATACTCCTTTTCATAAGTTTGATGCTGAAAGACTGTAATCATATCAGACTTCTTAACTAAAGTATAGGCACACATGCGAAAAAAAAAAAGGATATATCTGGAGCAATCTCTTCACGTTACTATAGCGAAACTGTAGTACAGTTTTCAGCACTAAATAAAATACCTTTGACTCTTAACAAAAACATACGTTTTTGGATAAGGGATTAGTATACAAAAAGTAATTAAAAGCATGTTCTAAAATCAAACTAGATTGCAATCCAAGGAAACTAATACCTTTCTTCGCCTGAATGTTTTTGTTGTAGTTACTTCAGTTTCATTAAGATTAATTTACGAGTCCAAAGAATAAGTGTTAAGTTCTTAAGAATGCACAAGAGACTACTTTTAATGAGATCTAGAAGCATGCATGAATTTTCATTTCGTTTGAAAAACAGTTCAAGGAAACATTCAAATCAGTGAGACTACGATGAGATTACATCTATTTAAGAACTGCTGTGATACAGAATTTTAAGCACAATCAGAACAGAGCTAATCTCTTTCTTTCAAAACATCCCAACCTGGCGCACCTTAATTCATTTAATCAATGTTTAGAAATGGTTTCTCTGCTCTGCATTTTGTTGTTATAAGATTAACGCCTCGTTTTAAAACTATACTGAGTTTTGGGGATGTGGTTTTCATAATTTAAATGTTTTTTGCGAACCCCACTTGAATATGCACAATTTCAAATTTCCACGCCACACCTATTGATAGATTTTAAGTTCATAGACCAGGGTACGTTGTGGATTTTTAAAGAAATCGCGACTCGAAACAACTATTTCTCCGTCATGGAAACAATTCAGTTTATCAGGACATTATTGGCATTGATAGTTAGAATTAGTAAGGGATTGATTTAAACGTATATCTGATCGATTGCCAGGAAAATTTAAGAGGATGCCATCAAGTATATCACTAATTGCGACAGCAAGGATGTTCAATGCTTAACATCTTAGTCAATTTTTGGACATTAAGAGTGACTTGGACTAAAGTGGCCATGATGCCATCACCATGGCCACTTTTTTTCTTACGTAATGCTTTCATGTAAGACTGCCTTTTTGTAATATATTTTCTCGTCTATTCTAACATCTAATTATTTAAACCTTTTCTTACAGATTTTAACCGTTTAGATACTAACTTGTGTTCTGAAAAGAGAGAGAGAGAGAGATCGACAGTTGAACAAGGGATATTAATATTTAAAGATGGCAAATTTAGGACGGCAGTTCGAATAAGCAATGACTTAAAAAAAATTCCTTTTATTAAAATTGCTTTGTATTCTAGTCATTTAGCTACAATATCGAAGTTATATTTAACCACCACTTCTTAAGAATTAGGACTTACAGTTAATTAACCTCTTTTTGTTTATTTTATGTTATTCCCAATGGATATCAGATTTTTATAAATAGCATAGCCAACAAAGTACTTCTGTCACCTGAGAGGTACTTAACACTGTTAAGGGTTAAGAGTTTTGCTCATTTAACTTTATATTAAGAAAGTATGATTATTCAAAATTCTCTAAAACACGTTTTCTTAATAAAAGTTTACTTCAAAAATTCTGCAGAGACAGATGAAAAAAAATTAAAATCTCTCAGTACATCAATAGTAATGAATCTTAGTTACAATTATGAAATAAAATGTAAGATATTTTAACGAACGTAAAAACATAATTGATTTCTGTTTAAGCGTACCGGAAAATTGAAATCGAAATAAGAATTATCGAAAATATATTTCAGTTTTTAAAGATATCAAACTCTAAAACCTAACCAAGATTTATAGTTAATGCAAGAAATGATATCGTTATTCATATTAATATTACAAAAAGTCTGAAAGAATAACATTGTTATTCTACAAGCGTAGTATTCAAATTCTTTTTATGTGTGTTTCAAAATGTGAAGATACATAAATTGACATTAATGCAGCTCGAATTGTTGTTATAAAAAGATGATTTGAAGTTAGAAATGACACTGAAAGAATAGCTTGTCTCCTTTAACAGCAAGCACAGAGTTACAGACACGCATTCGCTTTTATGATTTTTTATATACTTACGTAGATATTTTTTACAGTATAATGTATGATATGAATGTATCTTAAAATGTGCTTTTATTATCATACATTAAAGTTTTATCTAAGGTCATATATAAATATCAACGTTCACTTCAGTTATCATAAGAAAACCTCCATCTGTTTTCTTAGCTACGTTATGATCAATAATTTTAGAAGGAAAATTTACGGCACGGGTTAAGTGAAAATGCATTTTCGATGCACACTGTGACAACCTGCGACATTGACAATAACGAAATCCAGGTCAGAGCGGCAAACTTAATATATTTTTTTACAAACTTTGCAAAGACGTAAAATTATCATAAAGATTTATAGTTTACAGTTGCTTACAGAGTTCAGCATTTTACACTAGTCTTATCAAATATTGCCTTATCTTTACACTAATCAAATATATCAAATATTGTCAGCTTATCGAAATATTGCCAAATATAAACTTTCTTACCTTTGAAAATCTAAAAAATTACTGCCATTTACATTTTTAAAAGGATCAGCTAGAATTATGAAAATTTATTTGTAAGCTTTTAAAAAAAAGCATTTAAAAGTTATATTATAAGTTATAAAATAATCAAAAGATTTGATTGATTTAACTGAAATGATTTGCCCTGATTTTATAATAGGATGATTACAGTTCCATATTCACAAGTTTTGTTTTCACGACGGTAAAAGTTTACATCTAATCTTTTTCGAAAAAGGAATAAAAAAGTAATTGCAATTTGACATTTTATTCCAAAAAATATAGTTTAGTTATATTAATGTCCCGTTTTAAAGCAACACTAGGGTTATTTTGGGACGGACCTAGTAATTTTGAACCATGGTCAGATGACAAGAACGGCACCTGACCTGACATACCCTCTCTAAACTTCCCCACCACACCAGCGGGAGAACGTTTGACCTCGACGGATTTAACGCGGACCAGATCCGCTTACATGACGGTTTTTCGGTAGAATCTAGCCTCGAACCTGAAACCTTCCGGTTCCGAAGCCGAGACCTTGTCACAGGCCACGGCGACCTCCAAAAAGTACAGATTTCACTTAATTCACTTAATCTTTCTTAACTATATGATGAGACAAAAAAAATTTTGGTAATGTTCTAAGTAACTAGGATTTGGCATTGTTTTCCGACTTTTCATAAGTATATTTATTGATTCAAACCTATAGAAAGAATAATTTTTTAGAACATTTAAAGCATTTTTCTAGCTGATAGTATAATGCCTAGATCTAATGGTTTATAAATTAGCCATTAGACACGGTTAAAACGGACAATTATTTTATACGATATTAATTCCATTTCGATTTGCAATGCAAAAACATCATACTCTACATGTTTGTAACTTTCTTTGAGAAAATATTTATCACAAAATACAAGGTTAAGCCAGACTTCAAAACTTTTAAATAGGCCATGAGAACTATCCCAGTTGATCCCCGAACAAATGGTGTTCGCAAAGAAAGGCATTACACGTCTTTCAATGTTATTAAGGACAAGATCTTAGAGTGTCGGGAGAAGCGGAGTATGCTGATCCTCGTATCAAAATGATCCTCAGCAGGAACAATTCCAATCGCCTGCCATTACGGTCATAAATTGCTTGCCGTATATTAACTGCTAGAGTTATTGGGCTTCCTGAAGTCTATTGCATTTGCGTGCTAGTATTTTATACCGTAATTGGGTAAGTGAGATAGAAAAGAGTCTCTCAAGTATCTATGCAGAGAAGTAACCATTACCTGGCTACTGAGTCCCAGAAGTGTTCAAAGTGATTTATAGCACTTTCGACACACTAGTGTCACGAAAGCCTTAGTCGGAGGTAATGAAGAATTAAGAAACACTTTGTGTTCCGAGACGAAATTGGAGTCTGAAGAATGGATTTGTTGTGAAGAATTTGAAAGACAGTACAGGTGGAATATTTGAAAGCTGGAAGAAACATCTGAGGTTAATTAAGGTTGAAACTTTTCAATTTCTTTTCAATTATAATTTTCGAAATAATAGTTCAAACATGTTCAAAAACATAAGTGGAAAGAGAATGAATAGAAGAAGGCATAGGGGTTTAAAAGAAGTCGAACAACGAAATGGGGTTTTCTTTTTTTCTCGATTTTTTGAAATAACGAATTCTGTTTTGCTATATGAAAGAAAAAAATATAATTCGAAAACATTTTTTGCCTCTAAACTTTTATTAATCAAAATCTCCTATAAACTGAAGTAAATTTTAGTACAAGAAATTACAGCAAAGTGAGGCTGAGGATTGAATTTGTTGTGAATTTTGTAAATGACAAATTTTTATTGATAGAAATATATGAATAAAATGTTTGAAATAAAATTCAGCAGAGTTAATTTAAGCTCTTAAAATATCTCTAAATATCATTTGTTTATAGCTGGCTGTGATGTACTTAAAATCCAATCAGTATTAAAATATTAGCAATTTATTTACCTTTTATTATTTTGAGCCCAATGCTCCTCAAGTTTTATAATAAATCCTTATATAATATATTACAAAACACAGAACCTATGCAACCAAACAAATAATAACTTTCAATAAAATAATTTGTTATTCGCACTTTCAACGAATTTTAAACTTCTAACCAATTAATATCAAAACACATTTAGTGTTATTGAATTCATATGCATATTGTCTCTTATAATCTTGGTCCATCAACTAATTTTCTAAGCCGTATGAATCAGGTATGCAGGTCCAACTGGAAAAATATTGAATAGGAAGTAAAGAATTATGATATATTGTTTTGAATCAATAAATGTTCGGCAGAAAAAATAATTTTTAAACTGTCCTCCAGTTTTATTAATCATATTTAGCAAAATATTCTTGACACACTAACATTTTCACTATTCTGAGATCAAAATTAACCAAGCTTTGAAATATAGTTTTAGAGTATGAAAGGTTGCCTTAAAGAAATGCCTAGAGGAAATGTCAAGAGTTAACTGAAGGTTCTCTCTGGAGACGGTCACTGATATGTTCCAAAATCTTTTAAAATACTAATATTAAAGTCTCTATATCCGTTTTAACCTAGAAGTATGGATTTTTAAAATGAAATTTGACTGATAAGATAAATAAGGGTTATTGTATAAGAATAAGATAGGGTGATAAGATAGAATAAAATAAGATAGGTTGATTGTATAAGAATTTACATGTCATTTGATGGGGAATATTTTTTATATATTATTTTTAATTACAATATTTTAATGCAATGATAATAGAAATGCCACAATAAATTAATGAAATGATTTTGCTTTTAAAGATTAATTTGATCAAATTTTTCAATACTTCATGACTTTGTTTCTGATAGCTTTAAGTCCACCTCTCCCAGACAGAGATCTGAGGGCACACAGTTAATTAGTTTATTGTTGAAAACGCATTAAATGGAAGAAAATGAATTTTTCATTTGTTATATATAAACAAAATAAATTAATTTCCATTGATATAATAGATCCTAAATTAAACGAGTCATGATATGGCCTTCTACATCAACTAACAAATTACATTTCCAGAATAAACGTAAATGTACTTTGATAAGCAGTCACCTGAGGTAGAATTTACATGAAAATCCAATTTCTATCGTTAAGTCAAACTTCAAAATGCCAACAGAAGCATTTAAATTTTGTTATACATTTAAGAAATCGGAGCATTAAAAGACGATAAACCGAAACAAAAGTTTATTTCTAGTCTTAAACAAGTCTTGGAAATTGTACTTTCAAATGAGATTATCATTTACATTTGAAATGAGGATTTCTCCTTAAACATCGAGAAGAATAGAGCGATTTGTGAAGGGTGCTTTCAAAGTGTGAAGTTAGAGGAATTATCATTTGTTACCATTAAAAAAAGAATCTTGAATTGGAAAGAGGTCTTTTAAGAAAATGACTCTTCTTAACGTTCATAAAATAGTTTGAAAATCACGATGGAAAATTTTTTTAAAAATTAGTTCAAACTATCAGACATTTTTAAGTTAGTATGTAAATGTACCTGAATAAATCTCGAGATTACTTATATTGAGTTTTGAACTATACAGTTAATTTTAATGAGGTCAATCTTGGGTACCACTTGATATATGAGAGATGTGCCATAATAATTTTGAAATCCTGTATTCCTGTCAGAAGGGAAAAAAGTGTGATATCATAAAAGAGCATAATACAAAATGCAACTGCGGGAAGAAGGGAATTTACTTCATGATTATGAAGTTAGTTAATGCTACAGTGACCTTCATACATTTTGTAATTCTAATTTCAAGAACTTACGAAAATATATCTACTATTCTTTTTTTAGATACAGTAAATGTTAATATAATTTTTTGATCAAAAATTAGGATAACCTTGAAAAAAAACAAGCATTTTAATGAAGAATGCATTTAATGAACATTTTCTGATATAAAAAAATAATAGTAGGTACATTTCTGTAACAGAGAATAGTAGGTACATTTTTAAGGGTATCATCCTACTTTTTCATAAAATATTATAATTTTTTTTAATCAAAAAGTAGGATTATATCTTAAAAAACATTTTAAGGAAGAATCTCTTGTGCAGTTAGCCCGATTTATATGTGGATTTAAATTTCTGTTATTATTTGTGAGTTATTATCGAAATTAATTTTACAGGCAACTTTGAATCACAACAAAATTTACACAGTAATTAACTGTATTTAAATTGATAGTGTGTTTATATGTATGTGGAAATAATACGTTTCGAATTTATATAAATGTTGTCAATTCAACAGTGACTTGTATGTATCAGACTGTAGAGCTTTTCCTTAGAATATAGAATAGTGTTTTAAAGTTTAGCCTTACCCTTAATTCACAGCCTTTCATTAAAAAATATAAGTTTAATTTTAGAAAAACTCTCGGAAGATTGAAATTAAATGAAATCTCCAGGGTTATTTTTTAATTGAATTTATTAGTAAATTTATGTGCTTATTAAAATTAAAATTTAACCCATAGTTTTAGATAAGTTTACATGAAATATTCTTTCTCTCAGGCAGCTAATAAAGTTCAATCTAAAAATATTAAAATTATCGTTTGGAATATTAAAAACGAAGATTAAAAGTATTTTACATTATTTTTTTCAAAATACTGGACTTAATGTTTAAATCAACAGTTTTCAGTGTTTTTCTGCACGGTTAACAATAGAGGAAATGTGCGAAAAATTTACCACAGCTGCAAACTATACTGTATTTCGCCAACTTTACAGCATAACTTTGGTGTTATCTGCTCCGATACTCACATTTTGTTAAGCATTGGATGAAATTATCTGTAATGATCAACATGGGCATTGCTAAAACTTAATCCTAAAACTTAATCCTACTCTTCTTTAAATTAAACTAATTTTTAATCATCGAAAGTATTAAAATCAAATTACATGTTCATATGAAAATATTTTATAATACTTATAAAATATTCGCTAAATACTGTGTTGGATCACTAAAAAAAAACTTTTTTTGGGGGGCTCTCGATGTATAAACCCCTTGTGTGCCAACAAGTACACCAAGAGGCTTACAAATGTAAGTCAGTACACAATTGACAGTAGAATAAATTTCGAATATAAAGACGCAGGCACAAATGCAAAGAAAGGAGAAAGGAAAATGGAGGGAAACAAGTAGATACACAAACAAAAGCAAAAATGAAATAAAATTGCTCACATAGTAACAGAAACATACAGTAAATGATATAAAACAATTGAAGAAGCATGATAAAAGAAAATATTCAAAACGCAAATACAAAAGTTAACTTTTAAATAGAAGATCCCCACTTTTCTTTCATTGGAGTGCATTTCTTATAGCTATACTCTTATTTCAATGATAATGGATGCTGATAAGTTTTTTTTAGATTGTAAGATGAGAAAATAATTTGTTTTTAATATGTTATACCTTTTATAAACTAACATTTTTTCTAAAAAACATGCCAAACCAATTTTAATATATAGTTTGAAATTTAAATTTTATGTCATTAAAGTATATTATGATTACTATGCCGACGTCCTGGCATAGGGGTAGCGCGACTTCCCCGCGAGCTGGGCGTCCTGGGTTCGAGTCCCGGTTCGGGCATGGTTGTTCTTCAGCTCTTCTATCTTTGAGATGTGTGAATGTGTCCCCCTGTAAAAAGGGGTTGTGCAAGCGAATGTGATGCGTGAGTAGCTAAAACGTACTCTTGGCCCTAGTTGGCGCTACTAAAACAAGAGACGCTCCCTTGGCTTAAAATCGCTGACTTCGTCAGCGAGCTTGTCCATGGAAGTGCCATTGTAAACAACAACAACGATTACTATAAACTAAAATATTTAAAGTTGTAAAATTCATGAAAGAAAAAAATTATTAAAACATTTGAAGCTTTAATATTAATTTTTTATTATTTAGCCAGCAAAACTAATTTAGAACCGTTTCTTAAAATTATTCCTCATAAGTTTAATTTATTTAAATAAAAATTTTATGAAAAGCATTTATTATCGCTTTGATAAGTAAAATATATTATTTAAATATGAGAAAATATTAATTAAAACTATAGACATCAAAATAAAAACATAAAATCGCGAGGAGCTGAAATGGTATAAATTAGAATTTAAATTACATTAATTATAGTCTTTAATTTTTAATGAATGTGCAGGAATTTTCTTTTTATTTAGTTGAATTCCTTTATTGGACTGTTTTCAGGGCATCTTGGTTTTATATTTTTGTTCTGAACTCTGATTTCTGATATAAAATTACTTTCTTCTTTTAATGACTCAATAAAAATTCAATTATTTTTTTGCTACATTTAATAGTGTAATATATTACATAATTTATTGTTATAAATATTGTGAATTCTTGTAATCAATTTTTTCCCACTGGAATATGATGACGTTTTTGGTAATTAAATTTAATTAAAATTCATAGATATAATGATAATTAAGTTCTTAAAATATTAAAAAGTACATAATTAACTGTACTAAATCTCATAATTCTAGTATACTGAAAATTTCAATTGATTATTTAACGAGTCAAAATAAATACAAACGTATAATAAGGAAAGAAGCGAAATATAATCTAGAAATCCAAAAATACTACAAGAATTTAATGCATAGTTTGAATATTTCATGTCGTAACATTATGTTTTGATTATTAATATGCAAAGCAGTTTTTTTATAATTAACGTATGTAACATACATGACGTAACTAATTTGCAGTATCTTTAATATAAAACGATTCCTTTTCTAAAATAATTTTTTTGTTGGTTCAGATGGACATCAAGAATTATTCTGCATCGTGTGCATGTGGCTCCTCTTTTCTAGTTAATCTTATCAGCACTCCAGTTCACTGAAAAAACTGTCTTCAAAAACTCATTCAAATGTGTTTTTATAAATCATAATAATTACATATTTTTAGCGAATTTTCTTTCTCCTAAAATTAATAACATTAAACTTTTTAATTAACGACAAACTTTCTAATAAACTTTCTAATTAATGACATTAAACTTTCTAATAACTTTCTAATTATTTAATTAGAAAGTTATTAGCAAAGGCTCGCAATTTTGTGTCCTATTATCCATTTGTATTTGTGTCGCATAATTCGTGATTTGCATCGCTCTAAATGAAAAATTATTTCAGAAGGTTAAAATAGCCCGTTTTTTCATCAAATGATGCTAATAGGTAGTTCCAGGAAGACAGTATTTGTTTTTAAGAAACCTGGCTTGTGTAGTACTTTTTTGCTTGTGAAATAATTGATAGAATGTATGTTAATTAAATGTAAAATTCTTTTGAAAACATCCCCAACTTATAAAGACAAACGAAACCAATTATTAATTAAATTTCTGTCTAAAATTTACCCATGTAGAAATTAACACCGATTTATATTATATATTCAAAACTTATTAAAAAGAATTGCCACATATGGAAAAAAAATTATATATACTACACAAATATAAAGAAAATACAAAGCTCTCACTCACTCACACACACACACACACACACACACACACGCGCGCGCGCGCGTAAGAACAAAAAGGGGAGGAATTATTGAAAAAATTCCCATAGAATATTACTCTTTAAGAACAGAGTATATCATAACGATGTTCAAAAAAAATTTTTTTTTTCTGTGTAATGATCAACGAATTGATGTTAAATAAAAGCCAAGATTCCTCGAAAAAGATGCATCATAAAAATAAAACTATTCAAGATAATAATAAAAAAAGAAACGGATAAAACATTAATATAAACTAAAATATACAAGATTAATTCTTCATAGAACCAGTGCAATAGGAAAAAAATGACCACAATCTGCATGACAGTTTACGTATAGACTGCGAAAAAGACATATGTGTTGCAAAAATAATTGAATGAATCTATCGGTTCTATTTGACAAGTTATTTCTATTTATAAATGCCCTTGATGGTTCCCACAGGAAATAGAAAGATGGCATAATTCATAGACAAATAAAAACATATCAAGTTTAAAGGAATATCGCTTTTCATAAGTTAATCTTTTAAAGCTTAAATTATTGTCAGAGCATATTTTTTTATTTCGATAAATGTTTTGTTTTATTATGTATTTACTGTATTCCATATATTTATTTAAACAGAATTTTATTTATACATAAAAGTAAAATATGAATAGTACAAGGTTTAGATATTTCTATTTTAGACCATTTGCTGTGGTAATTTTATATTAGTATATTTATTTCGTTTGAAAAACTTTGAATAGGAAAGCTAATATAAGATGATCAAAAAATTAGCTTGCGAGCTCCCCAATTCAAATTCGCATTTGCTAATATAGTTGTCAATAAATTGAAAAAGGCAATCGTTCTTTTGATAAGCTGGGCGTTTCCTTGACCTTTTTAGTCAAAATGTCTGCTTGAAGTTAACAATGTAAAGAATTGGGAAAAAGTCTTTTACATAATTTATCTTTGGTGAATAAGCAAATAAGCGAAAGACTTTTAGACAAAAAGTCTAAATATATTTCGAGATAACCAAGAAAATTCTGTTTTCATTGAAGTCAGTTTGGGAGAATAAGAATCTGAACTTAACGTATTAAGGTTAACTGTCAGAATGAAAATTTTATTGTTGAAGGCAAGCCTACAGACAAAAGAATATAAATAGAAATAATCATTATCTGTTGAAAATAAAAAGTTGTTATTCTTATTTTATGAAATTCCTCAAATTAACCTTGAAGTAAAGATAGTTGCTCTTGTTTTTACTCCAAAATGTTACTAATAAGCGAAATAGCGCCCACTTATTTACAAATCACGATCTTAACTTATGCTTTTATTCATTTATCTATTATAAGAGTTCTTGAAGTAACATTTCTTCCATTGAAAAGATCTTACAGAATGTAAAGAAGTCTCAATAATTATTATCTGATCATTTGCGATTATCGAAAACTTGACGAGCAATTTGAAATTAGGTGAATTTTTCAAAACCCTTTTACTAACAAGACCATGCAACTCAAACCCACATGATAACGTTTTGTAGTCAAAGATTTTACACAAATAAATAACTACCTGATAGGTCACTTTTTAAAAATTTCAAATTTTTATGAAGTGAAACATCGAAATTTAAGATGCATGGGGGTATATAATTTTCAAAAAAGAAAAGAAAAACGAAGTTCTTTTCTGAATTTGGTATACAGCTTTTAAAGATAATTTTGAAGTGTATTTATGAACTTATACACCTAAATATATTACCAAAATTGTTAAGCTTAAATTGAAGCTAATACATTTTTTTTCATATGAACGTGTATTATTTGAGGGAAAAAAGTTCCTGATTTAATTGTGTTAGGAAATTTCGGCATTAAGGTTATAAATTCCAAATTATTTTGTCTCCTGTACTTTATTGAAAAATGATGCAATGCATTTTGAACCTGCTGTTATGCGTCATTAGTATGAATAAATCACTTCTATTGACATTAAACATTTAACTATTTAATCGGTATCGTATCTGACATTTATTTAACCTGGTAACTGTAGCTAATATACAAATTTTAGAATTAAGACATGATATAAATACGTGTCATTATGTTTGTAAGATGTTTTGGTTCGGTACTGGTCTCAGGTCCTGTAATGACCGTTTATGTATTTATAAGTTTTCCCCTTCATATTTGTAAATAGTTTATCATGTGTTCAATTCTATTTCCTCGTAATAAATTGTGTTTAAATTAAACCTTTCCTTTTGTCGGACCCAATAGTGGAGACTTTTTGTTTGTCATCATTTCCACTGCAATACTCTAATATCAAACGTCTGAATTCCCAGCCGTTTTATAAAATATCATTGTATCAAATTGCTGTTTTAAATTCTATACCCAAGAGGATATAAAATATTTAAGTAGTTACCTTTTAAAGTTTCAGACGTCATTACATTGCTTAGATAATAAGAGTAAATATTATGACATAAATGCTCTTGCATTTATTATTAGAGTGGCCGAGCGACAGCATCTTGGCTTTGAGGATGGCTGTTCGAAGCACTAACTCTCTAAACAATCCACCCCCTTGTGCACGGCTTGGTACACAAAATGGTGGACCGTTGAAAGAACTAGTGCACTTTATGTGAGGTGACAAATATCCTCCCGCTCTCGTGATGTCTGAATTAGAGAAATAGGGATCTTGAGGTACAGATTGAAGATAACAATGCGCACTAATAAATCGTTTCAGTAATTTCAAACCGAATGCTAATCTAATAAAACAAATGAGTGAATTTTCAAGATGCAGGTTCTAATGCCATTTTCATATTTGCTAACATTTATAATTCATTAAAAAAAAGAATAATTCTATTTTTTTTTACATTTGTTATCCATTTGCTTTAGAAATATATTCTATCCATAGAATGAACTTTAATATGTGAAAAATTGCTTAAAGCATTATTTAAATTGTTTTTTTGAATCGATATGAAATAAATACTTTTAGGTCATTCATTATTAAAATAATAATTTCATCTCCTTTTCATAATCTCTAAAAAAGAAGCAAAAAATACAGGGCTACATATGTTTTACAATGCATATCACACACACACACACTAAAAAATCCGTGTCTCACTAAAACGCAGATTTTACAATATATTTATTACTTTACAATATTTTTGTTCAACATTTTAAGGGCGGGTCTATTCTAAATCACTTTAGGTTTTTCCACTAAATGTCGGTAATTTAATCGCAAATGTAGAAATATGTCATAAAGAGACAATTTATGTGCAAATTCTTTTGTTAATTTTGTATTTTTTTCTATGCTATTTGTAAAAAGAGCATAGTCCATTTGATATTAGAAGGAAGTCCGCATATTCAAAGGATAAGTATAAAAAAAGAATATGAATAATTTTCAGAGTGAATAAATTTCAGTGTTTTATTCTTTCGTACCAAAATACCTTCACGTAAAACGTTCAGTTTCTTTTTTTATATTTTACCTCAGAAAAATCAATTCTCACATCGAATAAAAATGCTTGACCTTTAAAAAAAATGCAAGCACCTACTTCACGTGCCTTTAGGCAAACTTTTTTTTTTTAACTTCTTGGAAAACAAAGAACGTCGCTTCGTTTTTCCAAGAAGGAAGCATCATTAATCCTAAATGTACGAGCATAAGATTAGACATCTGAATAATAGATAATGTAAGATTTTTTTGACTAGTTCCTATGAATGAGTTTTGGTAGAATAGAGCAACGAAATATCATTTATGAAATAAAAAAATGAAACGTAAAATAAAATAGATTTTTTTAGATGGAAAGAAATAAAATCATGATTGTACACTTTGGGATGATAAAATGGTATTATTGGCTAGAATACTAAAATATAGGAAGGGCTACTACAGAAGAAATGTGCTTTTTTTTATTTGAATCCTGCACAATTGAATGACTTATCAGAATTTGTAAATTATTTTGTAATAAATTAAATCAAATCAAGCCAAAGTTATGTGATTATGAATGCTATAAAATTTCTAACTGGTTGCACATTTTACTGCAATGGGGCATTCCTTTACCTATTTTAGGAGAATTACTGGATTTAAATGAAATTGGCGTTTTTCCCTTGAACCATATCACGTGAACATGAAAGGCCTTATTGTATTACACGAAAAATATATATGATTAATAAACAAAATCGAGATTACTTGTATCATTTATTTCCTGTATCGAATTAGTTGAATACTTGAGAATTTTCGAAGTCAGTTTAAATTCTAGGCAAAAAGCCCTGCGCAATAGTTAGTAAAACATAAAAGAAATATTCCATGATATCTTATAAAACAGCCTGCCAGATTTTTACAAGCTATTATAATGGCATACACTGTAATGTTTCTATAACTAATTTTGCCTCTCCTGGATACGATGTAAGCAAATAACACTGTAATCCTCAAAAATTTCGATCAGGAGATTTTGACAAATCTCCATATTTCAGATTTTCTTTAATCCGAAAAACGCACTATTGGAATTATGAGTGTTTGTCAGTGAGCATAAGTCAAAATTCTTTGAGCTTGACGAGATGAAATTCACACCACAGTTTTAGATTTCCATTCAATTTTGAACTAAATCCATTCAGAGGAAGTCTGTCTGCCCAGCAGAAAGAGTACAAGAGAACACAATAAATATAAAACGTATAGTTCTAGATAAAGACAATTTGGTGCACAAGTTTAGCATGAAAATGTAGACATATCCAATTCTGAACTAAATCAGTCAAAGAATTGCCGTCGGTACTTTCGAATGCATGTAAATAGGTTACTGAAAAGCGCCACATAAATAAATGAAATTTGGTATTTGATCTTGTGAATACAATTATAATTTAATGTCAAATTTTGATTTCAGTCAATTGGGAAAAAAGTGTTCAATATACAAATTCATTTGTGAGGTCTTGTGTATTAATCGCAAAAAAAACCGACAAAAGTCACTCTTTAGAATACAAGATTCAACAAAAAGATTAATGTTTCGCAACTAGTATTCCACAATGCTATACAAAGCAATCGCGTCCTTACCCAATAACCACAGTTTTTTGCGGAAAGAGGGGAATGACATCTTTAATAGAGAGTAAAAGAGATAATTTTGAGGAGACTACTGCTATTGATTAAATTTTAGAGATAGTTATATACTTCCTCTTGGAAAAATGCTCTAAATGACTTAAAGCTTTATTTTATCGATTGTTTGAGTCGATACATGCATTGTTGGGAAAAAACGTGGTTTCTGAATTTTTATGAAGTTTCCTATTTTTATTAAGCATAATTAGTCTAATACTCATAATACACTAATAATTTAAATGAAATTATTTTAAACAAAAATCTTCCTAGTGTGCGATTAAAACTGAAAATCTATGATAATTTGATATCCATTCTCTTAGGTGAATCATCGACCGATTCAGGTTGCATAGAGTTTCATTACACGATGATAGTTAATCGGTCCAAAAGCGATCACTGAAATGGTCTAAAACTGTGTTACTCATAGCTTCAAAACTATATTAATTTTAGATAAATGAGAGCAGGATATTTTTAGTTTAAAATGTTTATGTCGAGAATATTTTACTAAATAAGATCAATAAGAGCAGATCACTAAAAAAAATTATAAATAATTTCTTTCAACAATGTATTTATTGGCTCAAAAAACAAAATTAATACTTTACAGCCTTAAAAACACTTTTTCTTTTGGAAATATCTCTCTCTAATTGTATAGAATTTATCAATTGGGCTACAATTAGAGTGTATACCAAAAGTATTTTCATGTATTGCAGTAGTTATACACTTTAAACACAGTGTGACTAGCTCATTTCCGATATTCAAGTGACCTTTGAGGCCTGGATAAGGTCACGATTTCGAGTTCCGATTCTGCCAAATATTTGCTGTATATGCCAGCTTGGTTTCACACTAATTTAGTCAGCTTATTGTGAATTATCAAGCGTTGATGCCATGCGGATATTTGTAGACTGAATTGCCCTTTCTAGATTAATCCTGGTAGGTAGACCGGAATTCAAATTTACGAAATAATATAGACAAAATAACCCTAGTGCAGTTTTAAATCGGGACATCAATCTCGTCTAAACTTTTACGATCCACAAATACCTTTTCCAATAGAGTCTAAATCTTCCCTCCTAATATTAGATCTCCCTTCCAAAATAAAACGCCCCTACCATGTTTCACTTTTAAGTGTCAAATGAAAAATGCTTTTTAATTTAGTGAATGTGAAAGTAATTGGTAATCCTCTAAGTAGTTCAAGAGAGAATGCAGAAATAGCCAGTGAGAGCTTTATTAAGGCCAGTGTAAATAGTTATTTTCCCATTCCCACCATTTTTACTTTTGGCTCTCACAATATGGACCACTTTTAGTCCTAAATTGTGTACGACAATATTAAAAATAGAAAAAATAATAATGAGTATTTTTTCTCAAACTGTACTTTGATAAATTGTTAAGTTAAAACTTTATATTTTATTTTTCTCATATTTATTTTATATTTTAAAATTATATGTAGGAAGTTTTATTAACTTATTTTTTAATTTTGTTTTCTTTCTTTCCTTATGATAGGCATTACGATTTATCTAGGTATCTTACTTCCAAAAGTGCAAAGGATTGTGTTGGAGTGAAGAAAATCTCTACTAACAATAATGATGAATGTCAGTGTGTGTGTGTGTGTGTGTGTGTGTGTGTTGCATTCTAAAAACCCGGCTTTTTCACCTACAGCTACCAAATTTGGCAAACATATATCTTTGACAATAAAAATATGCATTTCGTACCAATTTTTTAAAATTTTAATTAAAAATTAAGTTAAATTTGACGTTTTCCCACGATAACTTTAAAAAATATTATTGCATGAAAATACATTTTATACTGTTTCCTAATTTAAAAAAATATCTTTTTTTCTGACAACAAATTTAATATTCGCGTACATTTTTCCTGAATTTTGGAAATGGTTTAAAATATTCCTTTCCTTATTTTCAACAATAGGTTACATAGTTGCTCTGAAATTCAAATAGTTTCATTTTTTCATCAAATATTTTATCGCCTGCTATATTCCATTATTAAAAACAAAAGTGATTTTAATCAATACCTGCGCAGTTTACAGGACAAAGAAAAAAAAAAGTGAAGTTATAAAATCTCGAAGTTTGGGAGACAGTTGAAAAGGATATTTTGCGTTTTTAATAGAACTATAATGCTATGCGACTATCTCCATTAGAAAGCTACGTGTACAGAATAAAAAGAACTGAAGACAATAAATTGACTTTAATTCAAGACACTTAAAATACACGATTCAATATTCCCGGCAAACTAGCCGCTCGCCTGAGGTAACTAGTTCAGGAAAAAGAAATTAAATATACACTTTTAATTCGACACCTTTTACGTAAAATTTTAAAAAATTATTTACTTGATTTTAGTTTTAAAATTGTAATTTATTAATATAAACAATGCGGACCTTATGATTAACTTTTTAGCATTCATTTTCTGTGGATTTCACTCGCACGGAATTGAATTTTAGTTTTATCAAACTATTAACCAATAATTAAATTCTGTAAGTATTAAAATGTGTATAATCATAGAGAAGATACAAGAGTTCAAACATCTACCATAGAAGGAAGTGAATGAAAAATCGATTGCAAAATTCCAGTTTTACAAACAAGAAATAAAACATAATAAAATTGTATAAATAACTCGTTTGTATAAATGAAACTAGATTATTTAAATAAAGTGTGACACATCTTTTGAAAGCTTTTTTCTTAAAATAAGCAAATTCTGTTTCAGTTTTTATATTTTTTGCATCAATTATATTTCGTTTTGCTTTATTAAACTCTTTTTGTTATTTTTCTGTTGATTTTATTTCATTAATTAATTTCAACTCAGGATTTCTGTATGGATTTAGTAATAATTTCGGAGAAAAATTCTGTGGTCTGTTTAATGTTGAAAAATTAGCTGCTTACGTAGAAAAGGCATGTTACTCTTTTATTTTGAATATAGAAGAATGGAATATTTTCCTCTTCTCACGAGGATACTTCTTGATATTATTCCATTAGTATTTCTCAATTATATACATTTTGTAAACTTATTTTATATATTTTCTGTATCTCTCATTTTATTTTGCTTTGTTTTGTTTTAAATTTTACTGAGATTGCAGGAAATGAAGTAGCACTTTTCAAGTATATATTTTTATATCCTGATATATTTCTACTTCTTGATGATTCAAATCATCAGAAAGGCAAAGCAAAGTTCAAAGAGATCAATACATCTCAAATAAAAGAGAACCACATAATTTGATTTAAATTGACTGGCTCTTTTACTTCAAGCTTCTAAAGATGAAATTTTGTAATTGTTATTTCACTTTCTTCCTATTACGATAAAGCATTGAAATTTTATATATTTGCACATTTTAATTGTTGCACATCTTATATTAAAGGGATCATTAGTAAATTAAATTCTATTCTATTCCAGTCGTGCCATCTAATGGATAATTTGAGAAAAGTTGATTTCAAGATTCCAGTTTTAAATTAAAGACGGAAAAGTTGAAAATAATTAAATTAAATATTTCTATATTTTATTACATTTATAATAGTGTAGTTTTAAACTTATTTTTTATTAGATTAATCTAGAAACAATTTTTGTAGTTTTGCCAGCGTAAATCTTTGACTGCTATGACTATTTGACCTGATTTTTAAAATTAATATTCTCTAACTTTTTCAAAATCTATGTATTTCATTTCTTAAGGCAAGGGAAACAATATGGCAAGCATAGCAATGAAGCTTCTCAGCTAAACTTCAGCCAATAAAGAATAGTCTTAATGCAAGATTATATTTTCGCATTTTTGAAAATCATAAACATGTACGTAATTTTATTTCGATAATATTCTTTCATTCATTATACGAAAACGACGTAATAAAGAATTTCAATTTCATATTGGCATTTATTCCTTCGCTCCAGTTGAACATGATTTAACGATTTTTTTTTGATATCTGTAAAACTAATGAATTTCAGTTTACTGTTTTTAATTCATTTTTAGATACAAGATCTTCAGAAATGTTTGAAAAATTGGAGGGACTTTTTTGTTGCTGAAAGGCATTTTACTGCATTTTGAAATTGAGTCACTATATTTTGGAAATTTAATGATAAAGACAGTTTTTTTAATTATTTTTTTCTTGAATTCATATGCTTAAAATGTATGCTAACATCAAATTTGATGATAATTGCTTCAATCTGACTGTCGATGATTGGATGCAATTGTCGATTATTTTAAAGTACAGGTGAGAAAATTATATTTCCATGTTTTGCATTTCATTGTAGTAGATTTAGATGAAGTATATTTAGCATAAATTATTCTGCGTTCAAGAGATAATGATAACTGCAATATTTTATACAATGGAGTTAAAATAAAGTCGCGAGAAAAACATTCAAAGAAAGTTTATCACAAAGACGATATAATACGAATAAGTTAAATTATTTATCTATTACTATTTCATTTGAATAAATAAATTGTTAAATTAAATGGTTATTGGTAAATTGGTTGAGTAAATTTCTCTAAGTATTTTAACACCTTTAGTCTATTTGAGGAATCGTTTACTCTATTTTATAGTACAGAAGTGTAGAATTTACAGAATAAAAGATAAAAATTCGTCTTCTAGCACTTACACAAATCCTTCAAACAAACAACGAATTTATAAGCTTTTTCCATTGAAAGAGAAAATAACTGCAACGATTTCTTCCGTTACGGCGGTTTAGGTAAATAATCTATTTTCTTGAAGAAAAGTAATTATCTGGAGCAGTCCGACAAGAAACGGCATGGCAGAATGTATTAGAAAAATGGAGCTAAAAAAGAATGCATTCCAGCACGCAATTCAATGACATTAATGTCACGAAAACTTCGGGTTTGTTTTCCATTATTGCTGTCTAATCTATTATATATTTCTAAGTCCTGGTAGTCCAGCGTTTCTGCGTCTGATATCACATTTATGATAAATGTCCGAGGCTCGATTAAAATATCATTTAAAATGTATTATATATATCCACTGCAAATAAACTCAAAAAGCATAGAGCGCGACACACCTCCAATTATTAACTTCCCGTTAATGAATATTTTGATTCTAAAATGCTTCAAGTGTTATTATGAATACATTGAGATTAAGTTATAATTATTTACAAGTATATTCTATGATTGTATTTGTAGATGTAGAAGATTATTTTACGTGATAACACAGACATGACAAATGTAAGAGCTCATATTACTTGATATTCAACTGCACATAATTTGACTTTTAATGTCCTTTTATTCTTTTTTGTGCTTTACGTGTTATGCGGATCAGCACATATTATAAATGATTACTAGACTATTTATCTAGTTCGAAATAATAGTTAAATTGATTTCAACAGCCTATTTTATGCATCTGTTTCAGGTACAATCTAAGCAACTTATAGACAAAAACTTCCGAAACATAATCTTCATTATCTTTAGTTATTATAAAATTACCATAGTAAATAGATTTCGAAATAGTTTCCGATCTGAAGATATACATAGGGATATATATTAATGGAAACAAATGTTGCTGTTTATTTTAAAACAGCATAATGATTATTAACCTTTTATTAAAATGTTTAATTAATAGTATCAAAATCTAAAGACTTATTATCTAATTAAAACCACGGAACACCTTCCTTTAAAAAGATTTCATACACTACATTTCAATAGTTGCTGTATATTTTTCTTCCTTTATTATAACTTTTACCATATTTAATCAAATTAAAGTTATTGGAATTTGGAATGTTTCACTATATAAATTTGACATTTTAATTTTACTCATAATAGATATTATAGCTTTTAGATGTTTTAGTAAATAATTATTCAGTTTTGATACTTTTATGAGATTCTGAAAGAAAGTTAAAATAAGTGAAGAATGAACAAATGAATTTGATGTGACCAAACCAAACAAGAAATGAAACTTAAAATCTGAATATTTTCAATAAAGAATTCAAGCATCACTTGGACTGAATGATAACAACCTCTCACACAGCATCCTGGAAGTACGAAAGAAAGGCAAAGAAATAAAGCCAGAGATAAGTTTTTATAGCACCAAAGAAGTAAAGAAGGAAATAAAGAGTGATGAAGAGTAACAGAGAGAAATGTTACATGCTTTCTCTGAAGAATACGACTTTTTTTATTGCTCATGGATATTTAGTCTCCCAAAACATGGGCTCTACGGATGAACTCTTCAACTACCTATGCGCCGAAAAAGCCCTAAAAAATAGATTTTGGATGCAGGAGACGTCAATAGAGAAGTGCGTAATTATAAAAGATCAAACAGTTTTATTGTATCATCTGAATATATTTGGAACGAAAAGAAGGTGAAGGTATTTGGATGTTAAGAAGACCTGATCCCGAATTTGCATAAAAATTTAACATTTTTGATGATTTCTTTTTCTAACAATTTAAGATAATATATTTTTCTTATAATGAATATCGATTTAAATTCAATGGGGATGTTGTACCATTGAAATAAACATAATCTATTCTATATTGAAGAAATTGGGTTAGTAGTGTTTACTTGAAAAAGATCTGTAAATGGCAATATAATATATTGACAATTTTTAACACTGATAAAAAACAAAAATGTATAAATGTCACAATTTGTGAGTAACTTTTTGCAAAAGTTATAAAATTAGTCTCTAGCTTTCAATTGAATCGGGTGCAAAAAACGATGCTCAAGAAATGAGGCTTTAAGAATATTTAACACGATATTTAAAATATTTTCTAATTTTTTATTGATACGAAACTTAATACCTAGAAATCAAAATTTCTTATAAATTCTGAAAAAGACTTGCTTTTCATAAGCTTTAATACTATTAACAGTGAATAAAATAAATATTGTAATATAGATATTTACTTCTGTCAGTATGAGGTATCAAATGCAATTATGTGCATTTGAGAATTTAATACCAATCTTAAATGCAAATGCTTAACAAAACTGCAATTAATTTCCTTTCATACATGAAATTACATTTTATAGGCATAAGACATTTCTTATCTCTTTTTAATTTCAAATCAATCTTACGACTTGTATAAAACTAATCTTTTTTTTTAAATTTTTAAAATCTGCATTATTGTAAAACTTTCGAATTGCAAAGTTAAAAAAAAAATTGGAAACATAAAGGCCACTTAATAAAATCTTATAATGGATAGAAAAATTAATCTGCGGGAAAAGTTTGAAACTAATAAGATAATAAAGCCACATTTAAAAAAATTATCTTATTAATTATTTAAATTAATTTAATCAATTAAATTAAATACTTTAATTCATCGTATTCATATACAGTTCTCCTGCCATTTTCTGTAGATCAATAGACTCTTTTATAGACAATTCAGAATTCATTATTTCTACTAACTCATTTAATATCTATATCGTCTCTTTATCTGTATAAATAAGTAAATATAAGAATTTCCAGAAAAGCAAACACAAAGTGAATTCGCAATAGAAACTGTTTTCAACAATAGTATCGATTATTCCTTAGAGTATCATCAAATAACTTCAATAAGGATCTGCAACTTAAAAGTATTGCCAAAGGAAATATATACGAAATTGCTTTAGCATCGAATTTCAAAATATTCCAATTGACTTATATGTAATTCCTTTCATTAACTGGAATTTAAAACCTAATAAGGGGGAATTTCATTAGCATTCTGATTTTATAATTTGAAATGGCAAGCAGGATCAGTTGAACAGCTTATCCATAAACCCTTTACATTTGACTTCATTTTATTGAACGGAAATTCAGACGAATGATTAGTTAGCGTCTGTGGCCCAAGAGCTATATTTTGCACTAATAAAATAGAAATTATCGTTACATTTCCAATTCTCTAATGTTTTGTTTTTTTTTGAGAAATCAAACAAACGCATTTAATTCGTCTCCAAAAGTATGGATTAAGTAATATGAAAGAAATTGCTTTTAGAAATTTTGAAATTTACATTGAAAATTCATTGCTCCAAAAAGACGATTGCATTTATTTACTTTGAAGCAAAGAATAGACCATTTTGAATTTTCTTTTCCTTAGACAATATATAATTGAATTTGGTTATAACACATAGATAATATTTTATGAGTGGAATACAAAATAGAATTTTAAAACTCAAATAAAGTGCAATAAAAGTGCTTATATTTTTAAAAATCATTTTTAGGAATCTAAATATAAGACTTGAAATGTTGGGATTTTTCTGTCTTAAATACATTAGAATATTTTAGGATTTGAATTTCTTACAAAAGTAATTTACAAGCAATATAAAACAAAAAATACTAGCCTATAGTTTCTAATTTTCTACAAAACGAACTAGCTGAAATTGCAGTACCCTTATTCAGAGTGCAGGAATTTGTAAAAATCCAATGCATTAATGCTAAGCATATTAGAATATGGGTGTTAAGAATTCAGTTAACCACGCGATCTTCCTGGGCGGAGCTAACTGCCAATCATGTATCACGTGGTCTCCCTGTTGTTGTTTAGTATATTTTTTTCCAGTAGATGCCAATTTGACTCCTGTACTAGGGGAGTGTGATCTCGGCTCTCTCCCGTGAAATTTTATGTGTAGTTCTCTAGGTCTACTACACTATGGAGACTATCGAGTAATCAAGTGCCTTTTGTTGATGTTACCAATAAACCACATAAAAGACAACATGTGTCTTCAAGTCATTTCACCCAGATCACAATTTTCACTATCAAATAAATTATTGTGAAATCAAGAAATGCAATAATAATTTACAATGGGAAAGGGAATAATTTAAAAGCACGAACAATGAGGTAGACAGGCGGTCAGTTCCTCACGTAATAGTTCTATTGTCTTTGTGTAACAATTAATTTATCGTTGCGATGCATAATAAATGTGAACTGTAAAAATTACAGAAAAGCATGATGATAACAATTGCCTTCAATGTCCAATATCAAAAAACGTTTAAATCAGTTATAACAAAAACCCCATTTATCACAGAAAAGTTAATTGTCGGGTAATCGAAAAAACTTTCTCTTTAACTGTATTTCACGCTGAAAAAAATTCTGTTTCAGATTAAATCTCCTTAAGATGCCTAATTAATCTCAACGGCTGCTGATTGTTATTATTGATTTTTTTTTGTTAAATTTTCAGTCATATCCATTAATTTATTAACTATTAAACACATACGTCAATTAACTAATGCGCTAAAAGTTAAAAATATATCTATGAAGGTGAAATTGCAGTAAACCAATTATTTAGAAAAAAAAATCCTTATTTTGAAGAAGATACCAAATGTCAATAATTTAGAAAAGGTAATTTATTTTATTAACTGTCTAGATCTAGCTTTCCAGATTTGGAAACCTGGATGTTTTAATTAGTTGTTTAGTGATAGGCTATAAAAGGCGACTCCTGAAATGTAATTTAGCAATTTCTGTACTGCATTTTTATTCGTTGTTTCTTGCAAGAAATCGTCTGGGGTAGGTCATTCCACTAACAATCTCAAGAGTCTTCCCCCGCTGTTTCTTTAGTTTATTATATTAAATCCCCGTTTTGAAAGAATCATTAAGGTTATTTAAAACGGACCTCGTAAAATGAATCCCGGTCAGATGAAGAGGTTGACACCTGAGCTGACATCTCCTCTCAAAATTTCTGTACCACACTAATGGATGAATGTTCTATTTCCGAGTCGTAATGTTTTTGTTGATAATCGCCAATAAAATCTTCAGCTATTAATTTAGATAAACTCATTAACCTGATTTAATCAGAGTTTGTCTTGTATTGTGTGCGTCTACTTCTAAAGAACCAACAAGTAGAGCAGACAGTTCCCCCCACTAAAGTAATTAATGCAGTGTCTGAAATAACTGATTCATATAAGGTAAAAATTTATAAGGTAAACAAATCATTTCCCGGCGGGGCACCTTAACCAGAAGATGCCCTTTTCAATTTATCAGTTCTCGTTTTCCTTGGGAATATAGCAATGGCTTTGTTGCCTCGTTCAAGGTACATTTACCATTAAAACTCTTTTTAGCTTATTAAAGAGTATGACTTCTATTATTTATTATTCATTTTTAATTTTGAAATAACTTTTTGGCTCACATTCACTACTAGATTGCACCACAGGTGTAGATTTAAATTGAATTAAATGATTAATTGATAATTAAGTTCTGCGAATAGGAAATTAGTATACTGTCATCATTAGCACACGATTTTGCATATTCCAAAACTCCAGCACAAAAGAGAGAAAACCCCTAAGTGAAGGAAAAATCACAATCATAAAACTGCTTTACAAACATGAAATAAGCTTAATAAAAGTACAGGAAAAAGTTAATTTCACCAGATGTTTTTATTTGGTTAATTTATATGAAAAATTTGTGTGTTTCACTTATTAACTTTTTAAAAGGTAAAAATAATTTGTATTTTATTACGAACTATTTTCTTTCTACCATAATATTTGAACTCTTCTGTAAGAATCCTGAATTTTTCTTATTAGGACCACTCTTTATTTTGAAATCTTGAATTTATATAGGATTATAGATTTTGAAGAACAAGGAGAAACGTTCAGAAACTTTCGTATTTTATTCTTGTTTCTTTTAACAAATTTTTTGGCAAAAACCTGCCAAATTCTTGCTTAATATAGATTTTGACGATTTTTCTTTCTTACAATTTGAAGAATGATCGAATAAAGAATTCTGGAACTTCAACCATGTGAGGTATATTTGCTTGCAGTCTGCTAAAGTCAATTAATGGCATACTTACCAAGCTGGACATGTTAAGATAGTCAAGTCTGGGGAAAACAGACTTCATTATTGCCTTCTTTGCGAAACGAGGTTTCCGATTTCTCCTTTCGGAAAATAACTGCTGTTTTCCACAATTGATTACTGATAAAATACAATTTTCAAGCCTGCTTTCCTTTTAGTAAAATAATAGAAGTTTGTAATCTTGGAAGTTTGTACTTTATTTGTAACCCTCATCGATGCCTTTCCTTCCGAGCTTTAAGAATGTTATGACTGATCTGCTTATTATGGTTTCATTTCTGAAACAAGCTTTACTTTCCTTGATGGCTTGTATTTTATTTAGAAACATTCATCCCCTTTACCACAGCCACTTCGTCTTGTAGTGTATAAAATGTATGTTGTAAGGAGAATGTCCGAATACTTTGACTCTTGTTATATGTAAACCAAGCAGCTAAAATTCCGTGCTGTACAAGAGTTGTCGCAATTTTGGATTTCTGGTACAAACTTTGTTTTCCTTTGCAGATTGTAAATTTGTTAGGAATATTCAGCTCTTAACATTGCAGCCAATTAGTTTTTATTGCATCAAAACCATGTTGTTGAAAAATACTATGCAGTGGCTCGTGTTATACAAAAGCTTTAATGAAAGTGTTACCCACTTCCCCTGTCTAAAATTGAGAACTTTTGACAAGCCCGTGAATGTCACGAGTGCTCAAATATTTATTTTCAGAGTCCTACTCATGATAATTGTGTGCTTCTTGGTATAGCATAGAAAACAGGTGCTTGCATATTAACTCCGATCAAGAGTTGCGAAAGATCCTTAGCATAAATTTAGCATTTTTATACACTGGTGTGCAAAATTTAAGCAACAGGTATGTTTTTTGCCATAACTTCACGAGAAATCATCTGAGAGACATGAAATTCAGAAATGAGATACAGCATTTTGTTCTGAAAGAATGACGAAAGCATAGTTGCGCAGAAATGAATACAATGCATACAGTATGGAATCAAACAAAAAAAAGGCTTTATTGAACTCATAGTATCGTTACACATGATTGTCTGTCCAAGAGGAAGAACAGCAAGCAGATGCTCCTTAGTATGGGATATGCCTTCCCCTTACTGCAATGGTTTCTTCGCACCGTCTCCCCATACTCAGCACCAGATTGTCCAACAGGTCTTGAGATAAGAGTGCCCATTCCTCAATCAGCATCTGTTTAAGTTGTCGGGTGTTCCCAGGAGAATGTAATCGTGACGCAAGGCGTCTCCCCAAAGCATCCCACACATGTTCTATCTGATTTAAATCAGGGGAGCACGCCGGCCAATCCATTCGAGTGATATCTTCACTTTCCAGGAGCTCCTCAACAGTATGAGTCCTGTGTGGCCGTGCATTGTCATTCATAAAAACGAAGTCTGATCTAATGACACCTCGGAACAGACGCACATGGGGAAGGATCACCTCCTGACAATAGCGATCTCCAGTTACAGAACCTCTGTCGAAAACGTGGAGCTCAGTCCGCCCATTCATCATAATGCCTCCCCAGACGACAACTCCAGGACCACCGAGGGCCGCGGTGGCCTGGTGGTAAGGTCTCGGCTCCGGAACCGGAGGGTTTCATGTTCGAGACCCGATTCCACCGAAAAACCGTCGTGTAAGGGGGTCTGTTGCACGTTAAATCCGTTATGACCAAACATCCTCCCGCTGGTGTGGCGTGGTGTGGAGAGGGGGGGGGGTGCCAGCTCAGGTGTCGTCCTCGTCATCTGACCACGGTTCAAAATTACGAGGTTTGTCCCAAATTAGCCCTAGTGTTGCTTTAAAAACGGGACGTTAATATAACTAAAACCTAAAACCAGGACCACCAAAACGGTCTCTTTCCCTGATGTTACAAGTGATTCCCAACGCCAGTTGATTTGGAGAGAGGTCGGGACATGGTTTCATCCCAGTAACATCACGGAAAGAGACCGTTCTTCCTCTTGTACAGACAATCATGTGTAACGATACTATGAGTTCAATAAAGCCTTTTTTTTGTTTGATTCTATACTGTATGCATTGTATTAATTTCTGCGCAACTATGCTTTCGTCGTTCTTTCAGAACAAAATGCTGTATCTCATTTCTGAATTTCATGTCTCTCAGATGATTTCCCGTGAAGTTATGGCAAAAAACATACCTGTTGCTTAAGTTTTGCACACCAGTGTAGAATCTAATGTGCCATCTTTGGAGATTAATTGTTGACATGCATTTAATATAGAAGTGCCAGAAAATCAAAAATGGATTTAGGAAGATTTTTTTACAATGAATTGATATTACAATTCGACATTGAATTTCAATTGTAATCGCAAGATCACATACGGAATTTCATAGTTTTAAATCATTGTAATCAATCATTTCTGAAACATTGCATTTGCATGCATGCAAAAATACAGACCAACAGACGGTTAAGTCCTAACTGATTCGGTTTTAAATCGGATGAGATTCTATAATTTAGATTGCAAATCTGCGTACTGAATTTTCTCTGCCTGTTCGTATGAATAAATTGAACGTCAACAATTCAAAAATTTTTACGGCATTTTGAGGTTTAGATAACTGTTAATAACGAAATTTTGAATAAATGCTTAAGGAAACAAAGAAAATTTTCAGCATAAATTATTCTTTTTATTAAGAAATAAGTTTTAAAAATGAGAGAGCAAAAACAAATGCTCAAAATCTCTCTCTCTCATTTATTTTTCTTTGCATGTTGATAATAAAATCCCTTCAATAATTCAACTGTTTCCCTATACCATATGTATTAATAATGTTTCATTTTGTCCTATTGTTCAATAGCTTCTCAAGTTTATTATTTTAGAATAGAAAGTTGAGTCATAACGACCATATTTATCTTTTTAAACCTTTCTTCAATTTTTAACATTTTAATTTGTAACAACCAATATTTATTTTTTCTGTCTTTTTTAAAATTTTGAAAAATTTAATTATTTATCCTGATCCGTGGGTTATTCTCAATCAAAAGAAGACTACACGTTTGTCTTTCTTACATTTTAATGGACGGACACAGGACTACACGAACATGAAGAAAAAAAATAAAAGTATAGGGCTGGTTGCCCTTGGAGCGGACATGGAATGTCTTCTATTACAAGGTTTTGAGAATAAAGTTCCTGATTAACACATGCTCCATCAACTTTGATGCCTCACACTTTCCGCTCCAAGCGTCTGTTTACTCTCGTTTGCCTCACTTGCATGCTTCCTCGTCTATTCCTAACACTACTGTCATCTACAGCGAGGGAAAGAGAGAGCAGCATAGGGGATCATACTACATTTATTAATACATTTTTTATTGCAGTTTCAATATGAAGGAAAAACATTTAATGAAGAAATGAAGAGGTTTTAACTAAACAAATTGTTTTTGAAAAATAATTTTATCAAATTTTTATTTAATTAGTTCCTTTTTCTTGCTTTCAATGAGCCATTTACTCTTACTTAAATTTATTTATGCCTTTTTTGTTAAAAAATATAAAGTAAAGCAATGCTACTTTATATTCTCAACATATTCTCCTTATTAACTGTTAATTAATATAATTCTAAAAACAATCTAGTTTCATTATCGTGAATTTCTTCCTTCCAAAAATAAATTTATAACTTATATTGCGATTCTCTAATACCGAGATTTCATATGTGTACTGTTATGAAAGTATCGAAATGAAAGCCCATTGATTATTCGTCAGCCTTAAACTGATGTTGAATAGACATTGTTTGGAATGGAAATTTAATTTTGCAAATATTTTTTCTACATTTTCCTTTAATTGTGATTTGAAACATATCTGTGCATTCATTTAACTTAATTTATTTAATTGGACTAGAGCAAAAAAAAAAAAAAAATTCTGAAAATTTTACTTTTATTTATAAAGAGAAAACTAATCCATAAAGCTAAGATTCACTTATTTCTGAATAATTAGATTTAGCTTGAATTATTTCACGATTGTTTAGCTGAAATTCTATAATCGATTTTCTTCCACTTCCTCATATGCTACAGTTTTGAAATTTTGGGCATTGGTGTTTTCGAAAGCAATGAATTTTCTTGAAATTTAATTATCAATTAATCGTTTTATTTAATCAAATTTGATTCCTTAATAGTGAAATTTGAGAAAAAAAATCCTGTCAAGATTTCATAACGTTTCTAAAAATATATTATAAATTGGCGACTAAAAAGTAGAAAATAATTTTTTAAAAAAACTTTTTAGTACTTTATTAATATTGTGGTTTTTAAAAACATTTTGAATCAAGTTTAATTTTGTTTTAATTCATTTGTATTTTGGCATGTTAGCATTTGAAACAAATCTTAGAATAAGGAATTAAGTCTATACTAATAGATAATGTAATATGTCAATATCAAATTTAAAATTTTAATGTACCAATAAATAAAATAGAGAGCTGAAAAATGAATTATAAGAATATAAAAACTTTTATTAAAAGACTATAATAGTTTTTTTTTCTGGATTGCAATTTAATAATATTAACAAATAGATCATTCTTTCGTTCTCCGAGTTAAAACATTTAATTTTGTTGGAAAAAGTGATTCAGTGAGCTGATATTATAAAGCGGTGGACTTGGTGTAAAATTCAGTATATTCAATATAAAGTCAACTAAAATATATCTCTATTATTGTATTTAGCACAAATTTGTATTTAGTGCATCATTAATAATATATTAAGTGTTATTTAGTTAGATACTTCAAATTAGAAAGAGGGAATTAGGAATATAATATTTCGGTGGCGTTCCAGTCACATATAAGATTGAGTCTTAATAAAATGGTTCATTTTAAGGCATGATAACATTTTTATTACAGCAAAACTTTAAAATATAAATTAATTACATCGATAAAATATTTATTTTTATTATTTTATTAAAATGTTTATTTACTGTTTAAAAAGGTCTTATTTTGAGGAATAAGATTTTTAAACTTTTGACTAGTAATAGAATCTAAGAAAATGTCTTGTCTCAAAAGTTTTTTTTTCTTCTAATACATATCTGATGAAAAGATTCAAGAGCATTAATAACAATTTAAAAAAATCTAGAAAATGCTGAAAAAACTTTCAATAAGGCAGGATATTTAATAATGGTGCTAATAAGCGTGTATGATTTTAATAAAATATAATTAATTTTCCTAGTACCAAATACCACTACCATTAAAACATTCTCTATATTATAAATTAAGGAAATTATCTTAATTTTCTTCTGTCTGTATATATATTTCGTACTTTCAGTTTTAAGTATCTTCAGAATCATTGATTTCATTTAAGTTTGCAAAAAATAATACATACTTCAGTCGTAAAATTAAGAGGGAAAAGGGAATATTTTAGTACTCGGAAATCATGGTAAGATTAAAATTTTAACTTGCTTCTCTTTATAAACGGGAAAGTAGCGGAATCAATATTTCTTAGCGGAAGTTTAATATTTTATGCCAGAGGCAAGAATAAAAAACTCTTATACGACATTCACAGACGTCGCGTCGTGTCAAAAAAAATCATCTATTTATTTGAGTTTTTCTAAAAAATGTGTGAAATATACGTTTAGAATAACAGATTCTTAGACTTATCGTCAATTTTTAAATGTTTTCATATTTAATCGATTAAATATTAATAATAAGCAATTTTTTCAATTACATTTTATTTAAAAAAACGTGCTATTTATTGTAAAGAAAGTTGATAAAATCATCATTTATAAGATGAAATCAAATCAATCAACTAAGGCACAGTAATAAGTTTTTCAGTTATCTGTACTATTCTAAAATTAAGGGCCTCAGTATAGGATCAATTAATTTAGTAATAGTTTATTCATTTAATAAGTAGTGAATTAGAGAGGCTGTTGAACTAAATATTCCCATTTACAATGATCATTTTTTTACCAAATACTTTTGATGAAATGGCATTCGTCTCAAAGTCAAACTAGAACATCTGCATGATGTCATTATTTTCTATTTCTAAACTTTTACCATTTAGTCAGATATATTTATGCTAATATTAATATCTTCTTAACAGTTTCGTTATTTAGAGAAGGAAGAAAAGTAATTTTTTTATTGAGAAAATATACAGCAAAGTCTCCTACATCAGGCTATATTAAAGCTACGATTCATGCCATAAAATTGCCATTAAGGTCAAAGCCTCGATAAAATTCATTCCATGGATGAAAAGGATCAAATTTGGCATCCTTCCTAGTGTGTTATTTTTCAAATAACTTATTGAGTTGAGATCAAGCATAGTAAGATATATAAACTAATTCACAATATTTTTATCCTCTGTATCTTACAGGCTAAACTTCATGTCAACAATGAATAAAAAAAGACTACCCACAATCTGATCATTGACGTTTTGCGTTTTTGCCCTTATTTTTTACCAATTGAGTGTTCTGATAAATATATCTTGAAAGCATTTTTTGTTCTTACTGAACAATTAAAATTTAGTTTTATATATAATTAGGTATAATCATTGAAATAAGGTATTGAGTATAATTCAAACATTGACAATGCCAAAAGTTAGTAGCCGTTAGCTGATAAAGTTTATAGGGTTATTTTTTAAATGATTCTAGGTAAAGCGAATGATAAATGAAATAGAATCGGTTCTTTCTTTAAACACTCTGCTATTTCACGCGAGATTTTGTAAATTTAGAGATATTTTATCTATCTCTTTATAAACAGAGAAGACAAATTAGTAAAACTAATGTTACACTTTACATTTACTTAAATGTATATGAAGCAGAATACAAATAGTAAGGTCAGAAGATGCATTAATTACATAATACATTCTCCATTTTATGGACAGTACTATTGAAAACACTGAATAATTTTGATATGTCATTTCCCCTCTTTATACTACTGTTTTATCTCGAGTGTAAGTAATCATAGGAGTAAATAGAAAGTAATAAAAAGAGGAGAAGAAAGAAGAATGAATTGCAAAAGTAACAAAAATGATGCAAAAGAAATCAGATGCATTTCTAAATATTATAAAATGTTCGTTACGGTATTGAATGCTATTGATAAATAGTTATGGTATTAAAAATTAAAAAGACATGCGCTATAAAATTCTTTTACAAGGCCTAGAAGGAAAAAAGAAGTACCTCAGTAAAATTTCCTAAGTTGAAAGCCAATTAATTGAGTTTTAAAAGATACCTATCAATAGCTTGATATTTGATAATGTGTAATTTGATAGTGTTTTCGCAAGTATATCATAACATTATATTTTTATAGATTTCTTATATGCGTGTTAGAAGCTTTTTCCATCAGAGTGATTGCAATGAAATTTAATTTTTTTAGTTAGCCTAATCAACGATATAAAAGATAGATTGTCAATATTAATGATGTAACACTAATTTTTTCAGCAATTTGCAACTATGAGAAAAGTGTATAAATGGATAATGAATCAAATTACTATCATTTTGATGTGGAGATGGTTTTGAAACTATACGATATACCTAAAAATTAAATTTTTACTCTATTATTGAGTCTATAATAAAAACAAACAAAAAAAAAACTAGTAAAAGAAATAATTATTCATTCAGTAAAACGCCTTTTCTTTATGCTAAAGAAAAGAAAAATTTCTTTTCTAATTGAAATGAAAACAAACCCATTTCAAATCATTGATTTTTTATTAATTTTTTACTATCAAATATAATATTATATTGTATAAGTTAATTTGATTTTTAAACATCTGTAAAATTTATAATTTTTTTTCAGAAAAATAATATTTCTTTAATGACAACTTTAGTACTACAAACAAGATACAGACATTTATTCAAAAATTTTAATTGTTTATAACCTTTTCCTTAACATGACAGAATAAAAGCATAGAAGCAAAAGTTTGAATAAAAAGGACTAATACGTATGGTAATATCCCTAAGACATAACTAATCTAAGAAATGCGCATTCATTTTCCCCATAGTTCATCCATAAACATCTATGTTTCTTTTTAGAAAATGAACTCTTTGCATCTATATACTTCAGAGAAATATACGAAACTTATCAGCAAAAATGCTAACTAGAGCTATATATAGTAACTTATTATTGCGTCTCTACCGGAAACTACGGAATTCTAGAGCACCAGTAATAAGATATTCCATCATAGGAATACTAATATTACAGCGATAAAATTGAGATAGACAGTATCATCGCAGGAAAAACTTGCGGTTATATTTGATAGAGTTGGAACTTGATAGCCAATTTATGTTACACTATTTTGATACGGCGAGTCATATAATATTCGCTAGAAAAGTACTGGTGCCAGAAAGAAATATATTTGAAATGAATGCATCTGGAGTTATTTGAAGTTGAAGATCATTTCATTTTTGATCTGTCCTGTATTTTTATTTTCCTAGACTTTCGTTTTGCATGTTGTAAATTGATTATTTTAAGGACAATTTTCAAACGAGTTGCTGGTTTTATGCCTTTTTTTATTGAACATTTATAAATCCCCCGTGCACCACAAAGTATCACACGGGGCTTACAGAAGTAAGTATGTAACACATTACAAAAAGAAAAAGGAGAAAATTTAACAGTTTAACAGTTATGAAGAATTACAGATGTCAACAATAAATTTACAGAAATTTTCGAAAGCACTACTAGTGGAAATAAGTTGGTGAAACTCTGGAGGTCAATTTATATTCATGTCCTTGAGAGCCAGTCTTAGGATCTGTCTTTCTTTGACAAACTTGGAACATAGAAGGAACACATGTTCAACATTTTCCTCCCCACCAATATTACAATCGCAGGAAGATGACGGAAACAAATTAAATTTGTACAAATAATTTTTAAAGTTACCATGACCAGTTAGAAATTGGGTTATTTTGTAATTAGTATAAAAATGATGGCATGACAGTCTCTTATTAATGGATGGAAAAAATTTCTTTGTTAATCTCCCTTTATTTGAAAGGAGATATTCTTGATTCCAAGACTCCACCATTTTTTCTCTCGTAAAAGGGTTTAGGAATATTAACGTCGATGTCGATTTTGCGCTTAGTGGCAGCTTTTGCAAGCCAATCGGCCCTCTCATTTCCATAAATGCCCGTGTGTCCACGAACAAATGCAAAAACTATTGAGATATTTTTATCTTTAAGGCTTTTAATTTGCTTTTGAATTTCAACGATTATGTTGTTAGACGAAGAAATACACTTCAGAGAATCCAAGGATGATAGAGAATCGGTACAAATAATATAGTTTTATGCCTTTGCCATTAAAATTTAGAAGTTAACAATATATCTATACCTATATAGGATATGCTGGTACAATTTTGTATGATTGGCAAAAATTTTATTGGCACAATTTTGTACTAAACTTATTCATAAGAAAAGAAAAGATTACAATGCATTTTTTTTTAGTTTAAAAGCGAATAATTTTTCTGTCCTATGAAGTAATTGAAAATTACTTTTGTTTTGCTAAAAAAATTCTAATAAACTTAAAATTATTATTAATTGTTTTAACCCAAAATTATTCCAATGCATTCATATCCATTTAATGCTCATTCAATTTTTTAAATTAATATTTTTAAAAATCTTTTTGATTTCAAAAACAAGCTATCACTCACATTAATAGCTCTAAAAGATGTGTGAGGAAATTCAAATAAGAAAAAATATATCATGGATCCAATTCTATTTAAATCAAAATAAATTATATTTCATGAAATATACTAAAAGAGGATTTTAAGAATTATAATTTATATCTGATATATTTGATTTAATTCTTAAAAATGCATTTTGAAGGAAGTATTTTTTTGAAGGGAAAAAAAAAGGAAAGAACCAGAATAAAAATGGAATCGACCGCATTGAAAGTACTTTAACTTCTTAACTGTTTTATTTTTTCTCTTATCAGTGGATTGGATCTCTCAGATCGGATTGGAACGGATTGAGAGGTATCAACTAATTGGATGACACCTTCCGTCTCTGAAAGGTACCGTTCTACTGATTCGAATAGGAATCCATAGAAAGGTTCAGTGTTTGTGTATTATGTGTAGCTTATGCATCAAATTACTGTGTTAATGAATGGGAGTTAATTTATAGAATAGATAATTTGATACGTATAACTACGAGCACGATAATTAAAATGTTAACCATCTTTATTAGAAGAATACATTTTTCAAGCATATTTAAATGATTAAATTGTAATTATTGATTGCATTATTTAATTGATTTAATTAAATCAATTGTTTACTGAGTAAGTATGATGTTAACTAACATCATACATGTAGAATGTTAACCCGTTAACTTTTTGACAAGTGTACTCGTCATGGCTAAAATACAACATTTTAAGTTATGGCGAGGTTATTCAATGACAATTATTACATTTATATAATAGTTTAATTATATATTTATAATTAATTATTTATTATATTTATATAATATTTATTTTATATATATATTTATGAAAATTTAGATAAACATTTCCCGAAGAGGTCGAAACAGTTAACTGGTTAAACAACGTTGCTTAGGATCTTTAAAATATTCACTTGATTTTTCGTTATTGATTGGACAGATGCTCATTTTTACTTAAATTTGCAGCTGAATGTTACATAGTTGTTATCTTTACAGTCAATAAATAAACGTTCAAACTTTATTTAAACATATTCAATATAAACAATAAGAAAATATAGAGAAGTGACGTATAGTATTTATCATAATTTATTCGTAAGTTCTTTATGTAAAACAAAAGCATATTTTCAATTATGTTTTGAGTTATATAATATTAAAATAAAACACACTCCTCTATAAACTTAGATAATAAAAACTTCGAACAAATTCATATTAAGTGGAAGATGTATAAATAGCATAATTTAAAGTCAATTACCTTCAAAATTTTTTCAACAGTGGAATATTTCAGAAAGTTATTTTTTTCTTATTTCGATTAATATTCCTGATTAAATCTTATTTCTTTCCCCAACATCTGTTTAATATATTGATTATTTGCTAGAACCGATTATAATTACAAATAGAAAACCCAAATAGCTTTATACCAATCTGGACTGTAGTAATTGACCTCCGTTAAAACACGCAATTCTGACTCTTTGACGCTGTTATCTAATTATGATAACACGATTCTGAATGCAACTCGTTGCCAAAAAGAAAAACTACTCTGAATTCATTACGGATATGCAATGAAAACCTACAAATTGGGAGCGTTAATGTTTGAACTTTCAATAATGAACCGTTTATAATAAAGAAATTAATTCATATATCACTCAAAGCATTTCTACATTTAAATGTGAAACCTATTATCAAAAGTTAAAAGGAAAATTAAAAACAGCATCACTAAATATAATTCCGGTTTTAATTAATTCTCGAGTTTCGGGCAAATTGAAGTCGGGTCTTGACTATTGCATAGAATTCGGCGGGCTTATAGAATCTATGGCTTTGTATATATAAAGCGATTGATTTTGGTTCTTTTTTTCGAACGAAAAAGTTTTTAAGGATTTAATGATGTTGAATTAAATATAGCATTTTGATTTCTAAATTTCAGAACCATAGGTAGATTTATAAATGATTGTGCGTATTTTTATAATCAGCATGGGGATTTTAAAATGAATTAGACATTTCTCCCTTGTTTTTCCTTGTATCTAACGTTTTTTATTTTTAGTATCCAGTTTTACATTTTACAAAGGAGAAAATGTTTTTAGCATCACTTTTTATTAGAAAGATAAGCTTTCATATTGTGTTTTTAGCAATTAAAACAGCATTTAAATTTTACTTTACCGCTCCTTTATTAAGGGTATGATAGTCTTTGGAGAAAAAAATATCGTCTGCAATCATGATTTCTTTATTTTAAATCGTGAATTCTTTATTTTAATGTTTTGTTAACAAGCAGTTTATCAATAATGGTTTTGAAAATATTTTTTTCAGAAGCTTTATTCGTATACCTTCGGTTTTTTTATATTCTAAAATACACCATGCATATTAGTTCAAACTGAAAAGAGATACAGAGAAGCAATTTCCTTGGCATAATTTCTCAATATTTTTTCTGTCAGAAAATGATTAAAAATATTCATCCTAATCTTCAAATTATGTGATTTCCTTTTGATTAAATATAATCATCATTAAATATATTGTTAGAATATAACAATTAAACATTTTTTTTTTATTTAATAGAGAGAAAATTTCTTGTGTTTCCTACTATACTTTATATGTTTCGAAATTTGAACCTGTTAATTTTAAATATATTTTTTAAAGAAAGTATTTAAGTTTGGATTAAATAGTTAACAAAATTTCAAGAAATGTTAACATTTATTGAATTTTTTTTGGAATTGCATGGTATGCAAAGTAATACATTATTACAAGTATTCCTGGTAAAATGGTCAGTTTTAAATTATCCTTATGATAACGATTTGAGTGGTTTAAGAAGATATTTATTATTTAACATCGAAATAAGCCGTTTCCTTGTTAAAAGGTTAAAAAATGCAATTTTCTACTGAAATTGAAGACAAGACTCTACAAAACATATGAATAAACTTTTACAGAGATATATTTAAAATATGTCACAATTGTAATCACATATTACTCATTTTACTGTCTGAAGATAAAAGAAAGAATAAAGCTATAAAATCAGTAATTGATGTAGAAGAAAAATTTCCATAATTTTAAAAATAATTTAGAGCTGTTTAAATAACACCCAATGATACTTCTACGAGAATAACAAATTAGAAACTCAAAACTGCTGCTTAGCAATTTTGACTATGTCCATCAAGTCTAAAATACTATTTGAAGATTCCTCCCCTTTATGTTCCCAGGAAATTTAATATGTTATAAATAGGCTAAGGTAATTTAGGTCGAAAAGAGTTTTCTTTTTTACTTGTCATTAAAAATACAAGCTTAGCCCTAAATTATTCATATAATTTTATTCGGTTAATAATAATTCTCGTTATTCAGATTTAAACGTATCATTAACGAATTCTGTAACGCTCTTTCTGAGAGTTTGAACATCCTTGACAGTTGTACATTCCTAGCTGCATTTTGATGAATCTAGTAGAATCTCCATGAGACTATCCTGTTATAGCGTGTGATAAAGACATTTAAGTAGTTTCATCCTTTGCATGCCTATGGGTGAAGGACTACCTTGACTACAAAGCATACTGTAGACAATCGATTTGAAAGCGCGCTTTCACCTGAAGAATTTCTGGGTGAACAGATGTTGAAATCAATCGCCGATTTGGCGGCTGAACCATCTTTTCTTTCCTCGAAGTTTAGTATCGCGTCAAGAAAAAGTTTTTAAGACATAGTAAGGGCCAAAGGATGAGTAAATTATCTTAATGGATCATTATATACTTTATTGCTTTAAGTTTTATATAATAAAAAGCAGAATTCTGAAATGTTCTTGAAATAATGAAAAAAATTTTTTCGAAAATGCAGATCAGTACTGAAGAAAATCATTTATTTATTACGATTTATTGAAGCGGTTTTCTCTTCCTTGAACATTACAGATTAATTTATGAAAAACAGACATATTTGATAACAAGCCTATGCTAGTGTAATATGAAATATAATCCATTTTTATGTAGCTTATAATATGTGTAACGACGGAAATTTCTTATCAATTTTGTTACTCATTTCCTAATAAGTCAGAGTTCTAAAAACTTTTACACTTGTGTATTTATGCTGACCGTATAAAAGTCTGTAATTATCGACACTTAAGTTTTAGTTAATCGATGAGTTTAATCAAAATTTTGACTCCGTTTGCGTGGGTGAGTTAAAAGAGATTTTGAGGAAAACTTAAGTTCTTCACACCAATAATTATGATAAAATTAAGTATGAACTAAAAAATTGAAAAATCATAATTTTATATAAAACATTTTTATTAAATTTATATGATTAGCAATTAAAGACAAAACATTTATCATTTTTAGTTTGATCTAAAATAATTGCATTTTTTTCTCACTTTTGAGGGTAAATTTCAAGATATAACAAATTGGGAATGTCAAGGAAAACCATCTAGAAATGTAGGTAAAGGAAAACAAAAAATCTCTTGGATATTTCAAATGATCAAATTCTTTAATAATCTATTTAATTTTGACGAAGGAAGTAAATTTTTGAACTTCAACAGTGATTTTTTTTTCGTTTATCAGTTTGAATTCTTTCCAATGGAATACTTTTATATATGCTACGCATTTAGAACTAGAAATTCGTCGTGAATCTTCAAATGGCTGCCCATAATGTTCTGAACAACTCTTTTGTAGTTTGAAATAGCTGTATAGTTTTTGCTTCATGTTTTCTTTAATAGTATAATTGTAGTTCTTGCTTTAGAAACAAATTTCAATTTTAGTCATATGTCTAATTTATTTGTTTTCCATTTATATAAGAATCATTCATGCTCATTAGTATTATTAAGCATAATCTAAGAATTTAATTTGCGCTGTTTGAATATATAATTTGTAAATTTTTAAAATTATAAAAATTGATTTCGTCTTATTTTTCTAAAAGTAGTTTATAAATGAGTATTCAGGTATGTTAAAAACGTTTATGATTGAAAAAACTATTTAGAAATAAATTAGATTATTTTGAAATCCATGGTTTTAATAATTTTGGGTTGTTTTCTTTGAATATATATATATGCATTGCAGACGAATAGACTAATGTATTTTTCTACTCTAAAATTTTTGTAAAAATATAAATTCAGTATAAGATTCTAATTGATAGGCACAGGTGCAGTGTGTTATATCATCAACATTTAGCCCCATATTTAGATGGCAAGAGCAATTACTTTTGCCATGTTATTGCGATATCATATGAATTGATTTTATTATAATAAATACATCATTTTGATGATTTAAAGTCTTATAGTTTTATGAATTTAATAATGCAAAAAGTTTTTATTTGGCAGCATGAATTTTGAAGAAACAAAAGATAATTTTTTTAAAATTCTTATCCTTTTTTCAGATTTGTTTGTTAATATGAATGTGTCACTCAATTTCTCTGAAAAAATAACTCATAATCTCGTCACCATTTTGAGAATAATTAATGACACTTCTGATTTTTTAATTAGTAATCATTGACATAAATATGCAGAAAACAATTATTAAAAAAATATAAATCGCGATTTTGATAAGTGGAATAACAGAAATGAAGAAATGAAAATGTCCATAAAATATCAACTTACCATTTTTCCTATAAAGAAGAATTTCAAATTGATTTTGAGTTTGTGTTTCTAGGCACTGTTCAATTTTGTTAATGGCACTCTCATTCGTCAGCTCCCCGTACATGAAAGTACAACGGCACGATTTTTGCATAACTTCGGCCCGATTGAAACCAGAAATCTTGCAAAACGATTCGGAACAGTAGACAATAGGATAGTCCACAATTTGGGCATTGGCCAGCAGGAAACTGCAATCGGCTAGAGAGGGGAAAAAAACATGCACTTAGTTATGGTTCAGTTTATTTAATAAACATTAGATATCTGGTAATCGTTACCGAGACAGCCGCAAAATAATATTTGATGCTTCATTTGGTGGTTTTACATATGGTAAATGTTAAATATTCCTAGTTAAATAAACTCTGGGATAGAAAAAATACACATTAAAAATAATATTTTCCGATAGCATATTTTCTTATTTCTCCCTATGAGTAAGGTTTCATATTGATTTATAACATATAAAGAATTTTCATTTATCGTTCATTTCAGTTTACCATTTATTTAACTTCGATGCAAAGCATTTTTCTGGAGTAAATATTATTAAATAATTAACAATGGTTCATTTTAGCTTAATTAAAAAGAACTTTTTTAAAAAGTTACATATTTCCTTATCGTATTAACTATTTATATTACGCTATAGTAATATAAATAGAAAAAAGATAGTTTTATAAACTACATAAAAAAAACTATGAAACTATGAGTATTAGCTTTAAGATTTTTTAATAAATATAATATAATTAATAAATTCCTTAATTAAATAAATTCCATAAATTCCTTTACAAATAAAAAGTGTCTTGAAATGAATGAGGTAAACTGATTATTTGTTACATACTAATAGTGAACAGAAAGTTATTCTAAAATTGAGAAGGAAATCTAATCATTGAGCTTTTGGTAAAATTCAAGTTATTTTTGAAATCGAAATTTTTGAATATATCCATTTTTTACAAGCCTGAAGCTTGTAAACATTGTAGCATTGTTATTACATTACTTCTGCTACACATAACAAGCTATTATATTTAAACTAAATCTTTTGGAATAATCATCCCCCATGAAGTTTATTTTAAATAATTGAATGCAGAATAATTAGAAAAACTATTTTATAGATACATACTTAGCTATTTTTGTGTCTTAATTTTTTTTAAATTTCACATATAACCTGTAACTGAAACTTTCAGTAAAATATATTAATAAAGTCCTACTATTCTGGAGTTTCTTCTAAAATACCTACCTTATATATAACAGAAGAGTTTTTGAAAGATTTGTTCAATAAGAAAAAATAAAATTTAGATATTTTCATCCTTTTAATGATCTAAAGGTGCATACAGATAAGTCACTTAAAATATTTATGTATTCTTCTTTCATTAAACACAAAAGCAAAAGTGTTTTGACTTCCTTTCTAGGATCGTACTAAATAGTCATTATCAAATCAAAGCAGGCAAACTGTAGATCAGTTTCCATGGAAACAAATACATCTAAATAACATGGAAGGCATTCATATTCAAATTTCTGTCAAATGTAAGTACTTCATTCTATCAATGCTGCTTTCCAACTTCTCCGTATTGGCTAAACGTATTCGTAAATTACGTCGCGATGCAATGGCGTAAAGTCCTTTCAAATGCTAATACATATCGTATAGTTAATGTAAAGTCAATAACTGATCCAGTCAAACTTTTCAGGATTATGAAAGTCACGCTCCTTCAGATTTTACGTTTTGAAATATCACTCATCCAACTTCATTGAAACAAGGTTGCTATTAAATATTTTAGTTAAACAATACCAAATTCCTTGAAGCTATGCTTAAATAATTTTTACATTATTAAAGCTGAACTCTTTTAACAGCTATACTGTATTCGATTGTATTTCAACGCTACGTTGTAACGTTTATTTCGCAAACTTAAATAATTATGTTGGATGAATTAATAGTACTTTTTTGTAAAATAAAAATTTATATTCTGAATATAGGAGAGTTCGCTATCGTAGAAAATCAAACTAACAAACATGAATGATTTTCTTAGACTTTTCTTAAACATTTTATTATTTTTTCCAAGAAAATCACAGTGGTGTTCATTTAAGTTATATCAACGCCTTGTTTGGAAGCAGAAAGAAGGCTATTTTAGGACGGATCTGGTAACTTTGAACCCTGGTCAGACAATGAGATTAACACCTGAGCCGGGACTTCTCCCTCCAGACTTTCGCATCACGGCCACAACAAATCCTGTCGATACTGCTTCGTTCAGTGGTGGTGCGTTGCTCAGCTGTAAACAAGAAGACTTTTACACCAGCGGAAAAGTATCTAATCAACGACGGCAGATTTAACAGGTACCAAATATGCATACACGACGGATCGTTAGTGGAATCGGGTCTCGAATTTGCAAACCTTTAGTCTAGAAGTCGAGTCATTAGTACTAAGTCATCGCAGTGGACTTATCCAAGAGAAAATAAAAGTAATTTATGATGATTTCACAAGAGGGCTCGATTACTTTCAGTAAAGTAATTTATTACATGTCGCACATATATCACATAAATTTGCCAATTTCGAAAAGAATTTCTATCGAATCTTGTATCATGGTATCGATCTCGAATAATACTTTAACTTTGTATAGAGACATTTATCAATAAATATATTTTCTGCGTCACATTTATATTTCAACTGCTGGGTAATTCAAAAATCTTTAACAACATTACACACAAGTAATTTGGAAATAAATAGTATGAAATGACATGATCAATAGAAATATTGTTTACTTCTGTGTGAAAAAGTGTGGCGCCTCGACTAAAAACCACTTTTATTCGAGCAGGAATATTTGAAATACATTAATTTGAGAAATTTCCTTATCTTGTATAACAGATTCTTCCGAAAATTGCAGAATTAAATGGAAGCTTAAATTGCCAAATTACCAATAAAATCGGGTTTCATGATAAAAAACAAAGTGTTTTAATTCTAGATTTCCCTTGAAAGCAATTTCAATCATTTGTGAATTATTAATTTTAAAGTTGCTTCTGAAATTTGAATAATATTTGAAAGATGACTGCGTTATATTTGGAAATATTTTTGAAAGATAGTTAGCTGAACTTTAAATATTAAGATTTATAAGTATTAATTTCTTTAAGAGTATCGTTCTTCATATGGAATCGAAGTTTCAATAAAAATTACAAAATAGCACCAAAAATAAATTAAAAAAAAAGGTTTTTACTAAAATACTGGATTAATTTTTTTAAGACTTGTTGGAAACTATTATGATATATTTTAATAGAAATTAAGAAATATACTCATAAGAGAAAGTAATTCAACATTATACTTTAAAAAAATATGTTTTTAGGCCAGATGAATCTATCAGCAATGGATCAGAAAAGGAAAAAAATGGAGCCTAATGTTTTTTAGAATATATTTGACACTACTCCATCATATTTTCTCAAATAAATTTCATTCGGATTTTTTTCATAAAATTTCATTTCCTTGTAATCTTTTTTTCTTTCTGAAAACTTTTTGCAGATGAATATACTCCAAATCTATGAATTCATCATTTCAATCTATTTTTTTTCTATCGTAACACCGTATTAAGTGAACTTTTTCAATCAATACCAATTCAAAGAGCTTCCTCAATTTATTTAAAGATATCTAATAAAAATACATTTCCAGTGATTTCAGAATCGCTTGAATTATTTTAAAAGATATTTATACAAAATATATTCGATATTGTGAAATTACGAAATTAGAAATTATTTATGCTTTGCAATTAACATTTTCAGTTAGCAGATTATTCCTTAGTCGAGATAAGGCCATTTGGACCAATTTTATGACTTTGAAGTCTTGACTGACAGCGATAAGAAAGTCTCATTTGATTCAAGCCAGAGACAACCAACTTCTGAGCCTAAATAATAGGTAACTAAGTTTATCAAACAGAATAAAGTATCAACATTGCAATGCGAAATAAATGCACTTTTATAACATTACATTATTTGTACTGCACAAAGAAATGTGTTGTTTTAGTTTGTTTTGAAGTTACTCGAAGGTTACTTTGAGACAACCCTTTCAATATGCATCAGTATTGACAATAAAGAAGTTTTAACAATGTCTTTCGAATTAACAAGATGAGCTAATTTTAAACAAGAATTCAGACGTGTTGTATGTATTGAAACAAACGAAAGTTACATTTTTAAGTGTATATGTTTGGAAACCACATTTAATATAGCACTAAAACAAATTCTTACGAAAACTTGAATGAAAAAAAAATCACTTTTTTGAGTTTTTTAAAATGCTGTTTGTATTCAGATCACTATTTGATTCATCCAAAAGAGTTTTTTCGTATACAAATGCTAAAAAAATATTTTATTGCCCGATTTAGGCGAAATTTATTCTAAAAGGACACGATCACACCCCCTTTTGAATTATTTTTTCATTGTAAGAATATTTGAATTTTTTTACAAAATGACGCATCATCGCAGCAGCTCTGAATGATGATGGAATGGGCGAAAATCACATTTAAACGTATTTATTAGAAAAACTCTTAGAAGTTGTTACTAACCCAGAGAGAAAAGAGTGAACTGAGGACAGACGATGAGATTCACACCTCGGCCAGCATAACCCTCACTGAACTTTCAGTCCACACCACCAAAAGTATACTGCAATCTCGATGTATTTAACATGCAGCAGGCCGGTATTCATAGCACGTTCGTCTGTGAAATGAATTCTCATACTACACAGTCCCGAAGCAGAGACTTTCCATAAAATGAATCACTTATATTCTCGAAGAAGCGGAATACACTTAATTTAATTCTTAAAATTTATTTCAGTATACTTTTAAATTGATCGTTTATTCATATACTCTTATTTAACTTGACTTGTTTTTTCATGTCTGCCAAAATGGAATTTTGCTATCGATTCTTGACTAGTTTCTTCATATATTAGTTTGAATTGTTGATGCCAACACCCTGTTTAAAAATATTCAAAACATAATTATTCCTTAATCCGTACATTTAAATTTGATTCTTCATACATGGCGCCATCTGGTAAGAAGTTCAAAAAAGAAATAATTACGAGATACAATAGCTTTCTTTAATATAAATGTTTAAAATGAAAATGAATTTTAATTATTATTAAATAAATTTTTATTCAATAAAAATTTAATAAATTTTAAATTTAAGAAAAAACATTTTAGTGTACTAGTAAAAGTGTCAAAAAATTGTCAGTTTTTAAAATATAAATTAAATATTTTATATTTCCTGATTAAAAGAATAATGAGTCTGAATTAAATGAAAGAAAGCAATACATTTTCGATTCATGGATTAAAGGATGTTACTTGTTAAAGATTTGTGCATTAAGTAATGTGAATTTGTAGTGATCGCCTCATTTAGATGCAATCGGCAGGCTAGGGGTTTAATCAAGAAGGAATTTAACATTTTTAAAAATTTGACTCTACGTTTTCTTGAGAAAGATTCCATTCCTCTTTATACACTGAAACATTCTAACAATATTCAGCCCACTAGTTTCATGCTTCAATTATTAAAAAATTTGGCAATATTCTCAATTTATATATACCAAATAATAGTTTCCATATGTGAAAATCTTGCATTCTAAGCGTAACAATTGTTTTAAAGAAATTTTTTGTTAAGACTGGAATGTATTTATAATCTTAAAAAATGGTAGAGACATTATTATGCAAGTATAATTATATGCAGCAATAAATAATATGAATGTCATTTGTACAAAAACTAGTGACGTATCATGAAGGTTAAAATAAAGAATATTAAGTTAATACTCAAAATGTATAATATAATTATATTGTATTTATACGATGAAAATAGGAAAAATTAAGTGAAATATAATGCCCTCACGAATCCTTTTTAAATATTTATATGCATGTGATCACAAGCTGAAATAGTATATAGATCCCTCCTACGAAATCTAGTTTTACTGTCTTCAGAAACGGTTTAGATAAGCTTTAAATAGAGTTGCGATCCTCTGTTTCATAATTAATTTTCAAAATCCCTAACGAGTCCTGCGTTAGGGCGAATATTTAAAAGAATCGGAGGATTGAGATATATGCTTCTTTAAAAAAAATTAGCAAAAAAAAATTATTTAAAAAAAAATCACTTTTTCACGCGAATGCGTAAATAACAAATCGAGAAATGCACTGTAGTTTTGAAAGGATATAGTGAAAACAACACTAAGTATTGATTAAAGAATAAATGATGTATCAGACAGCAGTCCAAAGCTATAATCATTTCTAGTAAATTTATTCAGGCTGAATAAACAGCAGGAAATTCTTTACAGTACCCAAAGGGATTTCAATTCAATTTACTCTGTTTCTATGCAGTTTCGTCTTTATGGATTAAATCAATAACTCACATAGTGTTATTCAACATTCTTGCATTCATTAGAGAAGCTTTTTACAAGGAGAAAAAACTTTACTTCAAGAATTGCTTGTGGGCAAAATTGCTATAGTAGGCTGTATAAGCGAAAAAATAGGAACAACTTTTAAATAAAATAAAAATGAGCTTACCATTTTCGATAGCTTTATCTGAGCTTGAAGCATTTTTAAAAATTTTCAAAATAAAAAATATGGCCAGTTACAGAAAGGAAAGATGTGCTTCGTTGAATTTATTAACAACACAATAAAAATAGTGACTAGATACAGAATTTTAAATCCTAATTTCGAATTCTTATGAATTTGAGCTTCTAGGAAGTTATTTTAATTTTTTTTGTGTGAAAAATAATGCAATTTTGACAAAACAAAGCTAAATCGATATGAAATTAAAAATCATCGATAGAAGAAGAATGAAAATTTTTGCCACTACACATTTGTCTTTTACATTTGTTTCAAGAATCCAATACAAAATATTATGCTAATGATAAACCTACTGCTTTGATATTATATTTGATTTAATATCAATTAACTATGACCACTACTTAACTATTTGCTTGAAATCCTTTGTTATAGTAAACAAAGATTTATTATTTTTTTTAAATATTCCACAAGAAATTCTGAGAACGAAGGTAATACTAGCCAAGATCAACTGGAATATCTGTCCTAAATATGCTTAAACGGCAATAAAAACCTTGAAACATCCGCCGGTTCACTTATTAATCGCTGTCAAGAATATCTGAAATACTAGTCGGACGACAACGGTGCTTTCAGCATGATATGGCTTTTGGCCGAAATATCAGTCCGACTAGTTTGTTTATTATTCCATTGTTAAAAACATCAGCCTTTTTTTTTTTAATTTGAGTAACAAGTTCCTACCTCGACATTCGAACCCGATTGCTACGGCAAATATCGCAGTCACACTACATCCAAATTTGACATTCGAACCCAAATATATTATCAACTTTACTATAAGCAGCAAATTTAATTTAGTTTTGGCAACGACCACTAACGATTTTGATGAGTTCTTGATTTGTGTGTTCTATTTTCAGTACCGTAACTAGTTTTTTTTTCTGATAAAATCTTTTTAGGAATTTGGTGTATTGATTAAATTAACAAATAGCTTAGAATACCAACTATTTGCAAATTATTATTTTATTTGTTATTTATTTATAAATTTAAAAAAATTATTTATAAATCATGATATAGTATATGTAAGGATGAAAAAAGGATAAGCATATAAGCTTGAAAATACAATACTTCGATGCATTAATCACCCTCGGACATCACATTTAAAGGTTGGTAAGTAATAAAAGTTGTTGTCAGATTTTAACCTTGTATTTGCATGAAAAGATCGAAAATCTTAGCATTTTAATCAGTTTGAGACAACTCGAAGTAGAAAAGAATCGGACAAATTATTGATGTTTTATTGCTCATAGAAATCTGTATATTTATAGAAATTTTAGGATAAGAAATATATTTTGTTCATTAATTTTTTCTTGTTTAGATGTTTTTATGTAAGTCGACTATATTCAAATTAAAATTATTTAATTCTGTTTAATTTTTGTAAAAATTTATTTCTATCTTTTAATATGTATATATATGGAAATAAAATGCACGAGGTACTGATATTAAAAAAATTCTTTGTAGTAAACTAGAAACTTTCCATACATTCCCCTAGTTATTAAATTAAAAGAAACTTTTTTCTGAAACTGATTGATATTTTTGCTCAGGTTCGGACATGAAACGTAAGGAATTTATCATGCCTAGATATTATGGCTTCATGACAGTGTTTTGCTTAAGATGCAAAAAAAGTTTATTTCTGTAATTAAAAGTAACTAGTTTTCTCACTTACTCAAGAAATAAAATAAGTTGAAAATAACGACGGAAACAACTAATAAGAAAAATATTTTTAATAAAACTGGAATGATATCAATAATTCAAAGCAAAGTAACATCTTAATACCACTTTTATAAAAAAAAAATCAGTTTCTTCAAATCTGCACTTTTTTTTATGCATTAGAGTTAATTTGAAAATATATTATTTTAAAGAAATCTCTCAATGTTTGTAAAAGATTACAAGATTATTTTAAAATTGTGTACTTATGTATTGATATCTATTCTGAATTTATTCTTAAAGATTAAAGAACCATTTAAATCGTAATCTATATAATAATTAATCCACTTAAAACTAAAAAGATAGAATAAAAGTTCAGATCTTAAAAGTCCTTCATAAAACTAATTGAAATAAACTTTACATTCCATTTTTCTTAATAAATGCATTATGAAAGTCATACCAAATTTTTTTAAGATTACATTTTATGATATTCTATGGCTTCACATAGATAATTGAAGTTTAGCACATACATAACATGACATCGAGTCGAAATTAGAATTGTAAACGAATGAAGTATTTTTAGAACTTAAAACCTTATTTGTGAACTTCAAGATATTCTATTTTACAGGAAGTTTCAATATTTAATCAGAATTCGTCTAGTTGCCTCCAAATAAATTTGTATAATTTTATTTAATTGGAGTTTATTGAATTAATTCTTTAAAATATGCGAATTTCTCAAACGTATATACGTTCTATTCAATAGAAAATACTGTGTATAACATTTCAGACTAACGGTAAAATTTAATTACATTTTAATCAAATTAAGATATACAAATGAAAACAACTGCTCCTTTTAAATTCTGTAATCCTCTATTACAATTCTTAAATAAAAGAGGCACATTTCAGATATAGTATCTTTATGCAAAATGCTGACTATTTTTATCATCTGTTCAAGAATTTTTATTTTAGCTTTTTGTATATATCAAATTAACAATATCCTTTCATTTGAGAGTAACCCAATTTCAGCATTTGATACACAAATTAACTCATTGTCTAAAGGATTTCTGTCTGCCAATGTTGATTTAGAATATAAACGGGAGCATTAATAATGTTGATTTATAACGGTGTGCAACTCTTAACTAGAAGGCCTGTCAAAGAGACTTCAGGTAAATGTTCCCAATTAATCTTTTCGTATTCTCTGAAGCAATAAATTAAGTACAACAGAAGTCAAATATTTCACAATGGAAACCAACAATTGGAAAACAGCACGAAGCAGCAAGCTCATTGCTTTTCTCTTTCGATTGTATGGCTTGAAAGTTGTTTGAATGAAAGTGCTTCACTTTTTAATATTATTTAGAAAAAGTAGATTAAAATTCTATCTGTTTCAGATAATGATAGATTTGTTAATCTTAAAATTCTTTTTTATTTCTAAGTCGTGTTAGGGAAAGTAAATTTAGTTCCTTTGATTAAGTGACCTTGATTGTGAAATTTAGAATATTTGAAACTATATTTACCCACTGATTGAATTTACATCAACAATAAAGAAATATTACAGTCCACTCGAATTTGGAAGAGTAATTAGGGGGAAATAACCCGAATTTATAATGCAGCTTTAAAATTTGTTTTTCAGAATTGTAGAAAATACAGTAAAATTTATTTTAAATTGTTTTCTATGAAGCATTCTACGCCCTGAAGTTTAAATCCTTCTTCTAGCCTCAAAAGATCGACTAACAAAGAATTTTCGGGAAAGCATTCAAAGAATTCCATGTTAATTAATGCAAATACAACAATTTTATTGAAAAGATAAATACCGGATCATCACATACAATTCCTTTTATATCTAGATGTATTTAGCTTGAAAACCGCGGTGGCCTGGTGGTAAGATCTCGGCCGCTGGGCCGGACAGCTACAGGTTCGAGACCTGATTCCTCTAAAGATCAACCATGTAAGCAAGCCTGGTGCACGCTAAATATGAAGTCGTGGTCCAAACGTTCTTCTACCGGAGTGATATGGGTGATTGAAGATTACAGCTTCGATGCCGTCCTCATCATCTGACCGGGTCTTAAAATTACAGGTTCGTCCTTAAATAGTCCTAGTGTTGCTTTCGAACTGGACTTTAATATAACTACACTTGATTTTATTTAATAAGTGTGTTTCGATTCCGAAAGTTTTCTTTTTTTCAGCACATAAGTACATTTTTATTTACAAAATCAAATTAAATGAGTCCCTTTCTCTCCTGAAACTGAAATAAATTCCTTAAAAGATACAACAATAAAATTTATGAAACTAAAATAATATTCTATTGCCATGAAATTTAAAAAATTGCTTTGTGCAGTCATATGCCATGTTGATTAATGTGACTTTCTAGTCTATAAAATATGATTTTCTTTTTGTGTTCAAAGACAGACTTTCATGTTATATCTTGTATTTTTTTACTTCTGAAATATTAGTAAAAACAAATAACTGCTACCTTTTATTAATTACCGCTGCAACATTATTTTAAATGAAAGATAAGATGCAATATTTGGTTCTACAGCAAAAGTCCACTGTGATCTATGGAATTGTATATACTGACGATACAGTGTTCAGTGCTATGTGATCTCAGCCAAATCTAATTCATCGTTCTGGAAACATGTGCCAAATGTGGCGGAATCAACGACATTAACTACTACTGCGTCAGCAAATGTGATATTTCCGCATATTCCTATGACAACAAATGGCATTCGTTTTCTTTTTTGTATGTGCTTGGCCCATGAGACTGAAGTAGCATTTGAAATGGCAATAAATAAAGCTCAAGGATATTCACTTTTAAGGCAAGCATTAATATAGAATGTTTGTTCTTTCTGCAGTTAGCTAGCTGGCCAAATGATTCGCCAAAACATTTACATATTTTCCATCAAAGAGAAAAAACAATGTCTGACATGAGGAAATCTAAAAAGAAACCAAATTATATATTAAGAAAATAACTTTTCCATGATAACATAATCATTGAGTAGCGTGATTCAATTACTTATCATTAAAACACATGTTCACATTTTCATTGCTATATTTTAAAATTAGGTATATTTCTAGTAAATATTTAACTAAAATAAAATTGTGCAAAAACTTGTTTGTTCCTAAATTTATATACTATATTGAAAATTATGAATATTATTTTGAAAATTTGGAGCATTTTATTGTATAAATAAAAATGTAATTGAATTTCCTTTGCTATATACAAGCACGTATACTAGATTTTAAAATATCTGTATAAAAGATCTAGCAATAAGATAAATTTTAAATGCACAGCTATTTACCTGCATAAACATTTCTACAGTTTCCAATTAGTGTAAAAGCTAAAAATGTTTATACTCCATGTGAAGGATAAATATCTTACAAAATATAATATGCATTATTTGTTTGAGAAATCGATTTATTATGACCTTTTGTTCATCTTGAGAACTAAAATCCTTTCCTTTTAGAAGCTAAATAGAGAGCACGCAAATAATTTTTCATCAAATTATTGAAATATAAATCTAAAAATGAAAAACTATAATGATATAAATAGGAATCACCGCAAAGAGCGAAGTTAAATCTTTGAAACATCAAACAAATTTCATATTTTATCCTCATTAGGATATTCATATTACATATGCTCCTAAAGAGAAAATATAATGATTATAAATTTTTAATTTATCATAACATCAAAGCTAATTGAAGACAAATAAGGGACTTATTATCTGAAGTATCCCTTTGTGATTTATATGAATTTCAATAAAAAGAAATGCTGGTTAGAAAGCATGTCGGCATTTTCGGAGAATATAATCGGAAAACTGGATCTTTATAAATATCCTTTGTAGCTTATAAACTCAAAGAATTTTGCAGCAGTTCTTCAAGAAACATCTCGTTCATTAACGCTTGGCACTTTTAAATTATTTAATACTGAAACTTACTTTATCACTGTTTCTTTTATTTCTGCAATATTTATTAGAATTTTAGTCTAATCTTAATTAATTGTTCTTGGAAATAGAATATTCTTAAACAATTTTAGTGGAAATAACAATTCAGAAACTGAATTTTCTGGCATATATTTTAAGATTTAGGGTCAGTTAGGATAATTGGATACAGGGAATAATTTGGAACGGTAACTATAGTACGGACTGGTGAAGTCTTAGCGAGCTGTGAAATGTGTTTTCTTTAATTCAAGACAGTGCGGTTTTTTGGAGACCATCCCCAGAAGCCAAAATTTACAGTTAAATATTATTGCAATTAAATATCTTTGCACACATGGTATACTGCTCGTCTTGAGTGAGTTAAGACACTCTAAAAGAAAACGAATAACATTTTCCAGCTTTTTGCAGTGTCACTGTAATTTTTTTTTTTTTTTTTTTTTTTTTTACTGTAGCTGCAACGGTCTTGAAAAAATGAAAACCAAGTTTTATTAAGCTTCATTATTCATTCCCCACAACGGTTATTTACAAGATAAGATGCAGTCATAGATTCCTTGAATCTGAATCATTTACAAGTCTGTATCTGCTTCAATTTTCACTTTTAGGTTTTCTTCAGAAGAACAGGATATCGTTCTTAATTCCACCGTAGGGTAATTATTAAAAGGTGATTAATATAATAAAAATCTATTTTTTTTTCAGTATTTTGAATACTTTGTTATGTGCTTGGAAGTTATATTAAGTCTAGGAACACGGGAGTATTTTACCCACCAACACTGTTTAATACGTTATGTCAAATTAACAACTGATATTTTTAAATAATCCACACTGTGATCTAGATACATATTTTCCACGGATTAATAATTATTTGATACTGATTGATGCCAAGTATAGAGAAAAATAAGAAACTGATCTCAAGAAAGAAAAAAAATGTGTTTATACATGAATAATCAGATGATGGTTTTAACTCTTTTCAATAAGAAATAGAGGTTGTGGAGATGGAGAAAGTGAAATGTCGAGCCATCCAGGGTTGTATTTTTAACAAATATTTATATTTTGATCGATTATGTTGAATGTAACAGAATAAATTACTATTACTTGCCCGTCTGAGTGACTGATGAAATTGACAAAGATCAAATGTGACAAATTTTAAGAGAACCTCCTTGACTAAATCAAAATTAGTTTTGAAGATTATTGATAATTTACGATTGCTGAGATTTAGATAAATATATTATACCAGATCCTGCCGTTAAGTAGATTTTTTCGAGAGGAGTAAATGCGTGAGATAAATGAAGTGAATTGGAAATTGAACATTCTATTTCAAATGGGAGCTCTATTTTCAACTATTGAATTGAACTCATAGGCCTTATTCATTTTAAAGTAAATTCGTAAATCTTATGTATTTGCTTCTTATAATTTTCAGTAATCTCTATTTTTTATAAAGACTGGACTAGAATTATTATAAATAGCTTCAAATTGAAGGTTTTAAGTAGTTATGATATTTTATATGTGGTATTTCATGAAATATAATACATTTTTTATTGAAAAACAGTAAGGAAATAAAAGTAATTTTAGATGGGTATGAACTTAGAGGTAAAATAAATTTTAAAGCTAGAAACTTTATTTTCTTATTTTAAATATATTCTATTTAAATAAATTTATTATGATGATCAGAAGTCAAAATAAGTATTTCCTATTATAGCAGAGTCTCCAGGCTAATTAGAGTATCTCAGGGCTCAACTTAATTATGAACTTCGCTGCATCACTTAATTAATAAGCTAATTTAGGAATTTACATATGGCTGAAAGGGTCGGGATAGCCTGGTTGGTAGGGCGTTGGACTCGCATCCCTTAGGTTGCGAGTTCAAACCCTGCCGGCCGAACACTCTCCGTGTGTGTGGTGGCTAGCGCACGTATAAATCTGTCGGGGTCCTAAAGTCCTCCATGCCGAGAGAAATATCACTGGGGGTGCTGGTTCAGAGGTGATCGTTCTCTAATTCAGGTCTAAATTACGATCTGTGAATGAAATGAATGAAGTCCGCCCCGTAAAAAGGGTTGTGACGCGTGAGTAGCTAAGTCGTATTCTTGGCCTTAGTAGGCACTACTGTAAAAAAAAACAAAAAAACTCGGCTTGAATCGCAGACAGGTAACTGTCAGCGGGCTTGTAAAACGCCATAAATCACAACACACACACAAGATATGGCTTAATGGTTCTTCTAAGCCAATGATTAATAGACACTACTATTAATTATTGGCTTATTCTACTTCTCATAAAAACATTTTAAATCGAAGAAAATGAGAAGACCTACGAAATTCATTGCCATTTACCTTCACTGACTCTATAAACTTGAAAAGGTTTTGCAGCAGTTTTTCAGTAATCATTTTTTAAATGAATTTTTCCTCCATTTTTCTAATATTTAACCATTTTTAAATCAATGCATTGTGTAGAAATTTAAATAATTACTTGTATTAGTTTCAAATATGAAAGGCAAAAGATGTCATAAAATTTGTTTCAATTTATTGAGAATTTCATCTGACAATATTAACAGCAAGCTGTTCACTACTTAAATGATTTTTTTTCTTTTATTTATACTTTTGATATTTTCTTAATTTTAAGACGAATCTCACTTTTTCATCTAAATATCCTCGAAAGAGAGTTTCCCTTAACTATTTTCTAAAGCAAAATGAAACATATTATCTTAGAAAAAATGCATTTCTGTAAACTGATATGTTTTTGTCAAAAATGTAGAAGTGTTGAAAAGAGGTGTGTTGCTTTTTAACAATGAAATCAATCTCAAGGTCAATTTTCATATCTAATTAAAATAAAAAAGAAAGTAGTTTAATAAGTAAAGAATAAATATATAACTTATTATTTTCATAGTATTATGCATAAAAGTAATTAAATAATAAATTTTTTCAGCTTACAACTGTAAAGGTTAAAGTGATACAATGCCAAGTTTCGAAACTTTCACTTGCAATGCCATGATTAGGCTTTGAAGGGGAATTTAGGTAAGTCATTTTAGAAAAAATCAGATGTAACACTTTTTAATTTTTTATGTCACAGATAGTATTGTCTACCGATTAGAAAACAAGCAATTTTCTTAAAAGTAACAGTTTTCGAATTGTTCGCTCCCTCATGCTTAACTGAGGCAGCAATACTTACATTTTAGACAGGCTATTCGTCTCAGGTAAATGTACAAAGCAATGATTCTGTTCAAACATTTTGCAGAAATGCAACGAAACTTTCTTAAAAGTTTTCAGGCGATTATCATCGTGTAACTTTATATTCGATATTGAGATCTTCCGTTTATTTGATTTAACCTATAAATGCATTCTCAATTAAAAGTTTAGTTGTTAGTTTGGAAGTTGCTATTTATTTCAGAACATTAGTTTGTTAGGATTCGGTTTAATTAAGAAAAATTGAATTCCATTGAAATTTAAAAATTTAATTAATTTTTCAATTTAATTAAACAAAAATTTTGGATTCAAGCAAAAGTGAATACTTGTCTTTTGCTCTGTAAAATTTCTTGTATAATGACTTCCACATAATAATGTAAAAAATATCATTGAAAGTTTTTTTTTGATTAGTAAAACTAAGAAGAATGCACTTTCTCGTTTAATTTGTTGAATAAGCAATGGATCATTGAATTGAGGGTAGCTAAGAGGTTATACCAGAGCAATACTAGCATAATAAACACAAGGAAGAAAATTTAGATGGTCTTAATAAATGTAGTTTGAAATATGACATCGTCATTGTTGTAAACTTCTCTGTACTTTTCTCATTTTCTGAAAGTTCACGAGATCTTCAATAGGCACAATTCCTTTATTTATTATAGAATCAAAATTATCAACCGACAAAATTCAAAAATATGTTTCAAATCTAACCTCATAACGTTGCAGCAGCGTTTAAAATTGAATATAAAAAATAAGGTTGGCAACATATGAGTTTGCAAATAAATATGTATTTTATGATAATATTAATAGGCTTGCATACTCTCTGTAAATTACGACAAAAAGAAAATAATTCAAAACGTTTTTCAGTACATATCAATAGTTACAGATTGACAACTTGTGTAGATAGTTATGCCTTGAGTAATAATTTATTAAGAAAGGGATTTTCTAAATTTTTTTTATGATCTTTGATTAAAAATTCATTTGCAACGTTTTCCACAGAGTATACCAAAGACATTATAGCACAAAAATTAAGTTTAAACCTCTTTAAATTCACACAAACAAAAACAATAAAAAAAGGTTTTTCTGTTACATCACTTTTTTTTTATCCGTATAATTTATTCTCTAATCTTAATATTTTAAATTTTTAAGTAAATTTTACAAAATATTTCAGTGTTTTAGTGACTAGAATTTATACAATTTCGCATTGCGATGATATTACAAGCATTTTTATGTACACGATATCTTTGTAATATAATTAATCTCAAGCTTGAAAAGTAAAATAATATATTTTACTAAGCTGAAAACGGTAATATGCTACTATGTTTCTGATGATCTAATTTTGTTTGACTTTTTTTGTCATTTCTTACATTTAAAATCTCATTTTACATTGGTTATCCTTTTATGATTTAATTTTTAAAAAATGCATATAATTTCTTTTTTAAAATGAATTTGTGGACTAAGATATTGTAGTCATCCTTTTTTGAATGTAAATAAATAAATAAACTTTATCTCTCTTTCCATCTCTTATAAACAAAAAGAATAAATCATGGCCCAATCCGCGTAATATTTAACTCGCTAACAGCTCTTTCATTTGAAAACTGTTATTTATTCCAATTGCGAAACTCAAAAATAGAACCGTGAAATGCATTCCCATGAGTGCAATCGCAAAATGCCTATTCACCACGATTCTAAATTTAAAGACAGACAACCAATTTGAATAACACCCACCAAACATCCCTACAATTTCGAAGTGATGATTTTGATCTTTTGCAAACTGATTTTCTGGGTGTGTCCTCTTTTGCAAATACGTGTGCTGCATATAAAACAGGAGTCTTAACAGTCACGCTTTGCTCCAAAAAACAGCTTATCTCCCTCTCATTACTGTTCCCTGTTTTTTACGTGTGCATCCTAACATTTCTGATTCGAAGTTCGTCCTAATGAGGACTTATTGGACCTATCAATTTTTGTGGCCTCTTGCCGCTCAAGCATGTAAAAATCACCGCATAGTAATTAGTACGTGCCTGTTTAGAGGTCGAAGATTGGTTGTCTGATATTTATCTGCTAGTTAGCATGCAGGATGAAGTTTAGGAGTTATTTAAAGGATGGACCATGTTTTATGTTGGCTGATTACTTCATAATTTACTTCATTTAGTATTGTTGGGTGTTTGATGCCTACCGGATTAGTTGTAAAATGATTCACGCTCATGCTTTCCCTGCTCACCTTGGAACTACTGCCTTGATTTAGGATTTTCAAAGAAGAGGCTGTAAACTTAATCGCTGAAAATATGTAACATAATTTTTTTCGGTCCTTAATTGAAGGTTTTTAATAATATATTTTTCATTCTTGAGAATGAATTCGAAATATAATACTGCCAATTACTTTGTAATTAATATTTTAATAGATCATTATTTGAAGTAGGAAAAGTATGAAAAACCGCTAAATAAAATATTCCGTATTAATTAAGTTTTCTTTTATTCAATGATAAAAAAACTTCTTGTATACAATAAAAGAATGTCACATGCATTTCATTTTTGATTACATATTTCAAACAAAGACTTAAAAATAAAAACATATGTTTAAGTTTATGAAATGTTTTTCAAATAACTCATAAACTGCTCATATAATGCAATGCTTATGCGACAATATAATGGTTATAAAATGTTCTAAGTAAATAATATGTTTAAGCTCATTTTAGCTCTTTATTTTTGGGAGAAATAATATAAACACCATGGATTAAAAATGTGTGAATTTATACGTTATTTACAATATCATTGATCCAAATAAGTATAATTTATCTAATACTTTCAAAAATCAGCAGTTACAGATTAGATAAATATGTTAATAGTAAAAGTTATATGCTAAGCAGAAAGTATTCCATATCTTTAAGTATGATATAACAGACATTTTTAATTTACCCTCTGACTGGAATACCAATCATAAAGGCAAATAAATTATAGTTAAATAAAACAGTAATCAAATGATATTCCGGATTAATTTAATTGGTATATTATGTAATAAATCTTGGTTTTTATTAGTAGTATTAAATTAGTAATGCTAAATTTGCTTAACTAGCGAATTTTGAAACTGTTTTAAATTATGATAAGTTGAAATGTTTTGCATGCATTTGAATAATAATTATATAAATTTCATCATGAAAAAAGATATTTTTCTTTTGAACGAAAGATTTAATTTCTCTGGATATCCTTTGAATTAAAGTTTTGATAAATTCACACATAAAATGAGAGGAAAACAACCAGAAACGACTTGGATTAAAAAAATAATGGCATAAATTCGATTATTACAAATATATTTTATTTTGTAATAATTTTTCTCTTGCAGATGTATAACATTGTACTTATTAAATAACGTAATTTTCTTTAAATTCAACAAATTTTTAAAAATCGAATGATTCACATCCTTTAAAGGCAAATTATTACTATATGTTGTGATAAAATATAATTCCCATTTTATTCATGAAGTACTATTCCAAACCTAGTTAATGAGATTTTTGTGTAAGGAAGAAATAATTTACTTCTTAGTCAAATGCCTAAAGCAGAATTCATTAAGAAGAGCTGTTATTTGGGATTCGATTATTACAATTTGGATAATGTTATATTTTATCTTAATGTGCTATTTTTAACTGATTCTCACTTTAGAAATTGAGATTATTGTTTAAGAGCGAAGAAATTCTTTTCCTATTCAAATGCGAATTTGTGAATGATTATTTTGAATTCAATTACTATGCTTATTATTGTTACTATATTATACACAATACATTGCATCGGAATTATATAATGAATGTCATTCCAAAAAGTAATTAAAAGTTCATATTAATTATCCAGTTAAAAAAGGAGCTTTTAAATTTGTATGATGAATATTTCTCAGCATGGAAAGATTAATATGTATAATACTAGTACTTAAAAATTATCGTTCCCTCAACCAAATTTTATTAATACGCAGTGCAACACAGAAATCATCTCAATTTGCAGACTTGCGATTATATTTGCATTGCCTCATATATGCTGCATTTATGTAAATAGAGATTATAATTAGATTGAGATTTATATAAAAAAAGATCTTACCAACGGTTAGAGATTTAGTAACAGACTTTTGAAAATATAATGCTTGCAGTTTTCGATGTAGATACAAAAATACGGAATGACCAAAGACAATTACTGACTTTTGTTTTAAAGCAAAGCGCTCCTAAATAATTCGAACAGACATTCGTAGCTTGATTTTACATCATACTTTAAAGTTAAAATTACTAATTCCATTTATTCCTAAGCTTTACATTTTAAATTTTTTGAAAAATAAATTGTTCCCAACACAAAAGAATAATAACTGTCATCATTATTGATGCTTTAATATTTAAGGAGCTTGTCAGCAAGCTAGGTATGGAATTCAAATAAAGGATAAAACTTCGACTGGAAGTATATAATAACGCAAATTTCGTGTTGATGGAGTATTTACATTTCTAACATGTACCATGAAACCACTTTAAGATAATCCAAAGCCTTGTTATCCCTTCACTTTATAACACATAATGCGATGAAAATCACATGCCTGTTTAATCTCATTTAAAGTGGCTTAAATCACTATATTCTCTAGCCTTTATGCTTCGAATAATACAATAATGGACCATAAGCGAGCTAAACTCCAATTAAAGAGGCTTAAACTGTGATATTCTGACATTTTCATTATGTATAAAATCGTAATGCATTCAAAATTTATTGAGCTTCATATAAAGGACCATGTCATGACATTTTATAAAAGCATTCCTAAACAACAGAAATGTGGACTACAGATACAGTAACAAGTCAATGCAATAAAGTTTATTAAGCTATGGATTTGATGCAACAATAACAGCAGAAAGTTTTTTTTGGAAAAAAAAAACTCTCAGGAATTTTGTGATGACTTATTTTTTAGAAACTTTAATTAAAGAAAAAACGACTTGGGGATTTTTTTTCTTTACAGACACTATTTTGAGAATCTAAATTCTTCTTCAGTTAGCTATATTTAACCTTATTTTGATTCCTTATTTGAATAATATTAAAGGAATAATTATATTTGGATACTAATTTCGAAATTCCTATTATCTCGAAGTTATAACTTCCAGAAACTCATAACAATTAATGATTAAAATAAAACAGTTAAACTTTGCAAATTAAAAATTTGCATTATTATGTAGTTAAGAATTAAAATGGTGAAATTCGCATGAATCATTATGTGAACAATTCAATTAATTTGAAATAAACCCTTTTGGAATGAAATTAGGTTTTATTGCGACAAACAATATCAAGAAATATAAAATGTTCTGATATCCTGCATGCATATTTATAAAAGCTTTGTAATTGTATTGTAATTTTCAATAACGTGAGTATTAAAACTTGCTATGATTAAATTCTATAAGCGATTACATATATTAAGGGAGCAGCTTCGGAATTATTTCCATTTCATGGAAAAGTCGATAGAAAATCTCTGCAAGTCCGTTTTTTATAGAAATGTATTAATTTTTTTTTAAAGTATTAAAATCCTCAAGAAATACGCTTTTTATTTTTTATTTTCTTCCATTATTCCATTAATGAGCCACAAAAATAATGACACTTAGATCTCAAAATCTAGATAATGGATGATATATGCCAGTCAAAATGTGTTTAGCGGTGAGGGGAAATATATTGCCATGCTGAAAAACGGAAAAATAAATAAATAAAACCGGCTTAGCTAAGGGGAGGGGGGTTAACTTACCTCAAATAAGGAAGCTGGGTGTTAACTACAAAAAGTATGCACATCCGAATTTAGTATATTGTATATCTGTAAAACACATTTCACTGCGCTGTGACGCAAAAGTAGGAGAAATGAACTACAAGTTGTTAGTGTGCGTAATACTTTTTCCTCCTCCTTAATTTTTTCTTGTGGAATTTCTCGATATTTAAATTAATGATTTCTTAATTTTAAAAGATTTATAGAAAAAAACCCATAAAATTCATTTTTCAAAGAATTATTGATGCAAAAAGTAGTTTATTTGAAGAGTGTAAACGAAAGTAGTTGAAGTCGATATGTAGCTATTTTTTTATATATATATAAGCTTCTTGAAAACACGTATCCTCTATTTTCAGATATGAAAAACCTTCTTCGCTTTTATGCATGTGCTAGTTAATTTAGATTACGCCAGAATACGGGTAAGATGGGAGATGAAGAAAAGGATATTTTATTTTTATTAAGGCGTACGTACACACTTGAAGTTTTTTTTTTTAATTTTAACTTTAAAAATCCAATTTTTTTACAGCAGATCATTAATATATGTTTAAGCTCATTTCAATGAGAAAAAACCATATTACACAATTAATTAATTAATTAATTATTTAATGAGCTAATTAGCATACTTTTTGAAACATATCTTAAATTGTAATTGGTACAAACACACAATTCTAATTGAAAATTATGCCTAATATTAGTCTTCATGTTGTCTGCCTCAATCAAGTTATAAAAATATTTAGTTTTTTTTACAATTTTTTCATTAATGATGAGTAGAAAAAGTGAGATTTTTTCTATAATTTTAACTTTTAAACAGCTATTAAGAATTTATTTCTATAAGTATAACTTTAATTGAGGCACAAAATATCCACTATTTCATACAGATTATTTTGATATATAAATAATTGTATTTGGTTAATTTCTTGATGATTTATGAATGTTTGAATGAAGCAACATAGTCGAAAAATAATATTCTTCAGAAAATGAGTTTCAAGTTTTGAAAATATGTTTTCATCATAATATGTTTAAAAAAATGCAAAAAAATTACTATTTAGAACATTAAAAACATCCTGAAGAGTAGCTCACTCCTTGTTTTTCAATTATTTTATCTTTTTTTTTTTTGATGCCACGTAAACATTTTCTTCTCTGCTTCTGCAGTGGTGTTGACTGTCGCAAACTTTCAGATATTCTTAGTTTGTCTCTGTTGACTATGCCTTCCACCATGAAATATCCTGGAATGATATCCATCCGCTTCATAATCTCCAATTCTGGTTTATAACCACTGTTGAAGTGCAGAACTGCATCTAAAACTGAAAATTTCAGAACATCGATACCTGAAAATTCAAGTTTTGGGCACCGTTTCTAAATGAGGCAATGGAGGCATTCGTTGGTGTTTTTCGTTTTGCCATGAAGACACTTTTGTAGCATTTCTGCAGACGTTAATCTTGAATAAATTGGTTTGATGTATTTTAGCATCTTCAATGGCAATCCTTCTTTATGTTTATATGAATTTTGCTTCCCATGAGCAGTGACACGTTGAAATGAGAACCAGCTGTCACAACCTTTTGGACATTTAGTATGCAGCGGTTGAGTATCCTGAGCACTAAGGTGGTAAATTGTGCTCCAAATTGCATCTGACATTGCCTTTACAGAGCCAATGTTATTACGCAATGAAAGACCAAAATAATTTTGCATTCTGTTTATTTTAGCATCTGTCAGCTTCCCTTTTCCTAATATTCCTTTGACTTTTTTTTTAGTTTTATCGAAGAAGTTCCAAACCTTTTTTGGTAATGCCCAATGCATCCTTTCTTATTAATACTTTTACCACAATATGGGTCAAGCTCACACACTGCTTTATAGCTTTTACTGTCACCATCTCCGTAAAGTACTCTATACTGTAGTCCCCTTGTCTCCACTGACAGCTGAAAATTTTTTCCTGCACCTATGGGTTCCATGTTATATGATGATCCGTGATAATTAATGCGGCAAATATGGTCAGCTTTTCACAATTGATATATAACCGATCTTTTTTATTCCATTTGCGATAACCAATACAATCTTTCGACAAAACTTCAACATCAAGGACTTCCCCTGTATCGACAGAAAGAGATGTCACAACTCCATTTAATGAGGAGTAGCCTCGTTTATGCCAGGTTCCATCAACAGACACTCCGCACTCAGATTTTTCATTTAGTTGTCTTACACGATACGCAGCCAACCGCATGGTTTCTTCAGCAAGTGGTTTTACAACACGCAGCAAAGCTTTCATGTGTTTATTATATGGAATAGGATTTGGTGGAGGAGGCATATTCATAACAGTCATGAATTGGCTTGCTTCTCTATGACTACAACCTATTTGCTTCATGGCATACACTACACGTCTGTTTACTTCATAAAACTGACCATGTTTTTTTGAAGTAGTGCATGAATCACTAATGAAATCACAGCTGTGGCATAGAAGATTTAATTCACCACATCATCCCATTTTCTTGGAAGTACTGCTTTGAACTTACTATGTTTTTTCACAATACTTAGGGCAATATGAAACAGAAAATAGTGGGTTGATGCAGTCAATTTCTATAAAAAAACACTCTCCTTTTGCATCATTAATTCCTGCATTATCAGAAATATTCCCTAATTTCGTTTTCGAAACAGATGATATTTCTGATAAATTTTCAGAATTGAGACTCTTTTCTTTTTGTATGTTGATTAGCAGCAAACTTTTTTTTCTTCGAACGCTTATCACGACTTGCAGAATTCATTTTATATCGTAAGAATAGCGTAAAAATTATCACAAGCACGAGGAAAAAGCACACGTAAATACACTTTCAAAAAGTAAAAAAAATTCGTGTAATCCAGTTAAATTTACAGTTAAATATCGTTGCCAAACAGAAAGAATGAAATAAAACATATTTTAAATAAATAATTCTTTAAAAAAGCATAAAATTTCAAATAAAATTTATGAAAATTTGTTTATTTACATTTGGTTTAGAAACCGAAACTAAAATTTTTTCTGAAAGTACCTTAAGAACCCTTATAACTCGAGAAATATTCCGAATATTGACAACATCTTGGTATCATTTGAAAGATAAAGGACCAGAGGACATTTTGAGGCAATAAAAAAATATTCAATATTTTGAATGATTTTCGAAGTTTCAAGTGTGTACATACATCTTAAATAATATTGGACACATTACACAAATTTCGAATTAAAATTAAATAGTAGTACGATTCAAAAAAAGGGAATAAAAATCAACACGAAGAAGAATATTTCCATAAATTACATCTCTAACAAAAAATTAATAGGCAATGAATAAGTTTTTTTTTAACACTTGAACCATTTTTAGAGGGAAATTGTCTAAATGGAATAGGTTCGGAATTTCAAAATGTACTGTGTCAACTGGTAGCAATAATGTAAATTCTGTAAAATTCATTCCACTGCTTTATGAATCAAAACAAGAAGAAAACAACAGTAAATTTTTAGACTCGAAATATATTCTTCTCTCATTAAAAAATTTCTTCATTTAAAAAAAGATTTCTAGGTTTAATGTCAATGGACGTTAGATATGTTGTCTATCTAGAATGCTAAATGACGAAATATCGAACTTAGCGATAAGAACTTAGAATCACAAATACATTTGTATATAAAATGATTTCATATTATTAAGAAAATGATGTAAAAACTTGCTTTATCCTTCATTCCCAAGCATTTAATTGAAGTAGAAAGAAGAAACATCTAAAAATTTCGTAATTATAATTACTGACACTAAAACAAACGTAATGCTTTGATGATTAATTTTTTTAACAGATCTGAATATGCAAGTGGTGACTAAATTATATGAAGTATTTCATATAAAAAGATGGGTTTTTGGACAATGCTGGTATAAAACATAATTTTCTTTTTTTTTTGTATATTTTGGGGAATTCACTTTTTTAGAATTCATGAATCATTATGCAGTTTATTAAAATCTAATTATTGAATATAAATCTGATTTTATCAACATGTTCAAGTTTGATGAATATAAAAATTGAAAAGTTATTGATGTTCCCTGAAAATCTATAGACAAAGAAACTATTTGAAAGTCAATCATGGTATATAATGAAAAATAATTGTAAATTCTATCATTATAATCTTTTATATCCATACAAATGTGATCTGCACAAAATATATATTCATTAAAGGAATATATAAAAGGTTTTCTACTTGCATACATGTTAAAAAATTTTTTTTAAAGAAATTAATCCCCTATCTGCTTAAAGTCAAACAATAGGAGTTTCTCAATTTATGTTGACTTAATTTGAATTTTATTTCCATTTTCATGAATAGAGAATAATGAAAAAAGTTGTAAATAAAATATTTAAGCCATGGCAATCGTTAAATATGCAGAAATTATGATGCATGAATTTTCTGAATCCTTGTAATGAAAGATGTAGTTTTAAAATCTCTAGTTGAAAACCATTTTTAATAAAGTTAGATATTTGAATAAAGGAATAAAATGTATTTCGAAATTTAAAAAGGCGATATTTATTATAATAAAAGGATCAAATAAGTAGTAGGAATGAAATGCGAATAATAAACGGCTTAATTTCAGTTATACATTTTCGTCTATGTTTTATTATTATTTTTTTTAATCTTAGTGACAAATATATTAAAATAGTGTATAGTCACCAAAAACATCTAAAGTGGCTGTTAAGAATTTTTATTTGTAATTTAAAAATATAAATTAAAATTATAATTCAAATAATGATAATTTAAATATATACTTTTTTTGGGGAGATGGAAATAAAGGCTTGCTACAGTGAATTCTTAGCTGCAACTATGAAGAAAAATAAGTTATTCATATTTAATCGAAAACATGTATACAAAAATGTTTAGATGAATTTCAAACATTTAAGCAGCCAACTGTTCAAAAACAAATATTATTGTGGTTTATTTCATTTATGGTCTCTATTTTTGTTGCTTTATACATATTCAATTGTATTATCATTTTGACAATTATCAAAGACAACTTACTTTAATAATAGGCAGAAAACTACGAATGGCCTCATCCATCCATTTTATCCTTAACTGCGCTTTTAACCCTTTATTTACTGAATTATGTTGCCATCAATTTTTCAACTTCATTTTTGCACTAGTAATTAAGTTTTCTTGCAGAATAATCCCAGGGAACCCAAGAAAAATGTTTTAATTAATAGAAATATCTTAATTTAATTATTAATTAAATATTTTTAATTCCTACTTTTAGCTTATATTAACTTCTTGCTATGTGGGTTACATTATCCGTGTTCTTTAGAATACAATCAGCAAAAATTGTCATATTACGAAGATATAAGCCAGATTTAAATGGTACTTTTAAGTACCGTCAGTAAATAAAGTGTTAAATACTGATTTCAAAAATCAGCAATTGCTGTTTTTTATCTTATTTCTGTGAAATTCTATTCAATGAAAAATTTACTTTCAATACACCAAGGTCTTATTCAAATTTTCATGGAATTTAATTTTTTCTGGCTACCGTGTAAAGAAGTTTAGATCAATAAGAATTTAAAGAAATAATACATGTAAATGAAGAATTGGACAAATTACATTTAAGAACTGCTCTGCATCAGGATGATAATCATTTGTTTCTATATCCCAAATTCTTCAAAAAAATCATATCTTTTACTATTTTTTATGGTAAATTTCCAAGAGGCGCCCTAAAATAAAGTAAAATAACTCGCCCCAAGAAAAAAAATTTCTAGATAATTCCAAATGGTTAAAGAAAGTAATGTAAAATGGATTATCCAAGATATATGTGCTATTTTGAAGAAAGACGAAAGGCAGAAGAAAATAATAATAAAAAAAAGTCGAGAATCACATCATGAAATTACGGAGAAATACAATTTTTTCGACCATAATCTCGAATAAAACAGAGGAAGTACGAAACGTGAGATGAAAATTAAATTGGCATAATGCTGTTGGTGAAGTCTTTTCGAAAGAAATGGGTAAATCTTATTTTTTTAGTATCTTTAGAAGAAAAATTCTTTTTTAACTACCCAGTTATTTTAATTTTTCCTTTTCATGTAAGTGAGCAAAAATTAGGTTATTTCATTATTTGTATTCTCTGGCGTCCTCCGATACGCAATACCGGAAGAGGAAAAGCTTCTAGTTTAAAGCATCTACTACCTTTTCAAATAACTTCCTAAAAAAAAAAGGCAATATTTCTAACAGAACGCTTTATATCGTGCAGTTCGGACATAAAATGTTCCTCTTCCTGTCTATTTACATAATACGGGTTGGACTATGCTGGCTTTATATCACGTTGAACAACTTCCTCGTGTTTGAGTATTGAGGTTAGCAGATAATACTTAGACGCCGAATTTCTAAAATGCAAATTTTGTTGATAAATTCATCAAAAATGCTTTTCACTAGAATTTTGAAAGACTTTATCAAAAAATAAAATTTCTTAGCCATATTTGGTAGTTAAAAAATTAGCTATATTATATTGTATAGTTAATGTTATTTTGCAATATATCATTAATTCTTCATATTTGTTTTATAGAAGAAATAATTTCATACACTGTATGTAGAAGCACTATGATATGTTTTCAAGATATTTATGAGTTTCTTTTAGATACAAAAAGCATTGTTAGAAATTTCTTTATACATATTTATTGCTCATAATGCGTTTAAATACATTGCGGTAGTTGTATGAAAATGAATCAATAAAAAAAAATGTAGTGAACGTTCGGTTTCAATTAATTTTTATATATATCCTTTTATTTCCAGACAATTTTATTCTAGAATAGTCTTATTTTCCATTTAATTGCAATTGAATAGTTGAAGAAAAATGTTAGAATAAGTTATTAAATAATTTAATTCTTTTGAAATAGTTGTAAAATTAATACCAAATTCCATTTCAAAGAAGTATATAGTAGTACCCATGCTCATGATTTTCATCTCCGTGAAGTAAGTAAAATATTTTTAGTACACATAATGCCTTGCATCTAATTATTTTGAAAATATTATTTCCAAAACCTATAGATCGAAGAAAAGCTTACAGTCACTTAATGTTGTTTTTAAAAATAAATTTAATAAAGGTAGATTTTAAAAATGCGTTTTTATTAATATTTAAAACATGCGAAAATATTTATTATTTTCGACTTTCTAGCCTTTAATTTATAATTCATTATTATGTATATTGTGGGATCTTAAAATAACTTTTACAAAATTCACTGGCAGATGTCACTACCACTACGGAATAAAAATATAATTAATCAATGATAATGAAGCTCCAAATATATTAAAATAGTGTATAGTCACCAAAAACACGCAATCGTATAAAATTGCGAAAACAACACAAAAGAAAGTTTGAGAACGTCCAAATAAAATTCTATGCATACAAATAAAACGAGTAAAATTAAATAAAAGTTTAATATACTAACGTTCCTCGGCAAGTTATTTTTATAAGCTTTTAAATTTATTTCATTTGAGTGAAATATTGAACATCTTCCACAAGGCTATCATAATTTAATCATAATTACGTCCCGTTTTGAATAGATTCCTGGAATAATTGCAATGGATTTAGAAAATTTTAATCTTGTCCGGTTTACGAGGTCGACTGCTGAATCAAACTCTATTTTCTAAATGTTTATGCCACAACAACGAGGGACGATTGACCTTGACGGATTTAGCATACAGGGAATCTTCATGTACACCTGCTTTTCTCTAATATGCCGTAAAAGTTTAGAGATATTTCGAATTTTAGTGTTACTTCTTATTATGATTCAAAATTGAGAGTTCCGTTTCCAAATAACTTAAGTCCCAAATCGGTGACGTAATATCACTTCATCACTTTACTTGTATTTTGCAAGTCAGATACTTCTTCTTCAGAAGATACAAAAACAAATATTGGAATAAATTTTAGCATTACATTCAAAACCAAATCAGACATGTTTATACTTCTTAATCTCATTAGGCAAATGACTAGCTCATTAGGCAAATGATACAAAATGATACTAGCTGAAATAACTTCTGCCTTTACCTTTTCTTTATAAATAATCTGAGCTTAAAAAACTCGAAAATGTAACTTACTGACATTCAGTATTTTAATATGTATTTAGCATATATCGATGACAGAAATTAGAAGGATAACACTAATATTTTTAAAATTAAATGCAAAATGATACTAACTGAAATAACTTCTGTCTTTGCCTTTTCTTTATAAATAATCTGAGCTTAAAAAACTCGAAAATGTAACTTACTGGCATTCATTATTTTAATATGTATTTAGCATATATCAATGACAGAAATTAGAAGGATAACGCTAATATTTTAAAAATTAAATGCAAAGTGATACTAACTGAAATAACTTCTGCTTTTGCCTTTTCTTTATAAATAATCTGAGCTTGAAAAACTAGAAAATGTAACTTACTGGCATTCAGTATTTTAATATGTATTTAGCATATATCGATGACAGAAATTAGAAAAATAACACTAATATTTTTAAAATTGAAAAAATATTTTATAATCGTCAATTAACGCCATGGAAGTCAGCAACAAATATAAAGTCATCTTATATAATTCATAACTTCCAATTTATAATGACAATAATTTGATTTTTCTGTCCAAAAATAAACTTTAAAATGCATTTATCTAAAACCGTAACAGCTTTGTTATACTTTTTTCTGCTAATTTTTATCTTTGTTTTGATGTGGAGGGTTTAACAAGCTTTCGTGTCAAACATTTGACTTATAATTAGACAAAATAATTTATTATGTAATAAATTATATGACAACGTACAATACGGCGTATCATATTGAAACAAACTAATACGACGCATCTCAAACATGATATGGTTTATAAACTCTTAAACTCTTTAAATTAATTTTCTAAGTAGGGAAGGATATTCAATTCGTGTCCATCAGTGACATAATATGTTCAAGCATATCACTGATGAGAAACATCAGTCAAAGGAGAATGTAGAGCATTGTATTTTCAATATAGGCTCTCAAACCACATTATTAAAGCTGGTAGCCCCATATGCGTCTAAAACAAAATAAGATGGTTGTTTCTATTGACCTGGGTTTGGAGGTTCGATTGGTTTTCCTCTAAGCGAAACACAAATGGTGACTGTTTCCTCTTGAACAATCCTCGAGAAAGGTTACTTACTCCCATATATTAGAGCCAAGTCAGATTTTTATCTCAAATGTTGCTTAGGTGCTTCGGGGTCCTTTGACCAAAAGAAAATGTCTCATCCCCGCTTCATTATCAGATCTTGTTAAATGGAAATATCCATTTACTCTAGACCACATGGTCAAAGTCACAGCAATGATTGGGAAATTTCCAGACTATATAGCGGGTATCATTGCAAGTCAGCTATTATAAATAATTAAACTTGAAAGTTTAATGAATATATATTTCTTTCTTCAGGATAAATTTTATTATATGAAGGAACTGTTTCATGTTTAGTACTTGTAAACCTGCATTTGATAATGTGTATTTTGTTGCCAAGTGGTTGCACTTTACATGTAATTCTGCTGTGTACATTAGTGTAGTTATGCTTGGCATATAACTTTGATTTCACCTGAATTTACATCATTAATTATTAAATTTAAAATTTAGGATTTGCTTATAAATATTTATTAATCATGTTTATTTGATTCTGCATTGAAAATATTTTTTTATAGGATACGAAATAACTAAGATTTGTAAGACTCTGTTTCGAAAATAATTATTTGCCAGCATTGCTGAAATTTCCTACAATGGCGAAAAGTTTATTATAAACAACAGACATCATATTTCAAGATGATTATTTATTATTAGATGTACTTATTTTTTTAATAATATTTTTTTTCAAAATAAGATTACATTTTTGCTTTTCATAACTGCATAGATTTTAATTTTGAAACTACGTACTATTTATTTGGCTTGTGATTCCTTTTGAATTTGACGTCCTTGAAGTATATTTTATCATTGATGTTGTACTTTATATTTCATTTCAGCATTAAAAATCGTAATAATCATTAGTTGTAACTGCATTTCATTTATTTAGTGCCTGAAATAGCATCTTATTGGAAAATATCTTATTAGACTGTTTGGCTTGTGATTCATTTTCAATTTGACATTCTTGAAGTATTTATATCTTTGATATTGTACTTAATATTTCCTTTCGCTATTAAAAATCGTAATAATTATTAGTTATAACTATATTTCGCTTGTTTACTGCTTGAAATAACATATTATTAGATACTTTCTGTTGATGGTTCGCATTTTAAGAGTACAATACACTTTCAAAAGTTTGAATATTTTGACAGAAATACTGATCAATGTCTTGACTCTGCTTACAAATAAGCACTCAACATGGACTATAATTAACGCAGAAAATATTAGTAGTGAATACGAAAGAAGCCATCTAAAAGCCCTATGAAAATATCTATCTAATGTAAATTTCGCAATTTATGTAAGTTGAAATGACGCCTTACTGGGTATTTTGTAATGATGGCACGCATTTTAAGTGCGCTGTGCGTTTCCAAATGTTATTTCAAAACTAAACTTACTCGGTTCAGTGCTTACACTCCAAAAGTTCCACAATAATTTGAGTGTTTACGAATAAATATCTAAAATTAACACTTGTTAACTAAGAAAATATTAGTTATGGATACAAACGAAGGCACTTTGAAAGCAAAAGGTCATGTGCAACAATTGTTTCGCAATTAGAATAATTTGCAAACTATTATGATCACTAGAATCGAAATGTAGTGTGGTAGGCTAAATGCAAAATTAACCTTTGTTAGAGCAATTCCTTCTAAATATTTTACCAACGGCACGATTAACTAGTTAACGTGACTAATTATCCATAATCTAGCTATAACCTTTTATCTCAACAAAACTGCGAACTTGTACATATGTAGATGAATACTCCATAACAAACGTTGCATCTTGAAGCTGGTATGTAACGAAAGACTTATGTAAGCGAAGAGATTTCCAACTATTGAAATATTACTAACTATTGGTTACAGTTCCTAGCCGCTTAACAACGCCTTGGCGTTTTCTATTCAAATATTTGAAATATTTTCTGTTTCTTACATTGCATTTAGGCAGGTGCCTGCGATATCTTACTTCCCCACCATAATGTATTTTTTAAGTGTGGAAAAAAAATACTTATTATACTTATTTCTATGTAAGATCGTCACTTTTAATAATTTATTGCTCAATAAATTCATTTTAAATTATTGCTTTTATGTAGAAATGAAAAATTATTACTTGCTAGATATTATGTTTAATCTCTACAAGATTTTCCAAGATCAGCAATTCTACTTATAACAAAACAGAATATGCGTGTTTGTGTGCTGGAACCTTGCAGGACAAACCGCTTGACCAAGAGCTACCAGACTTGGTCCAAAAATACTTTGGAGACTGGGAATGAGCAATTCGGAGCGACATTTTAAAATTTTTAATTAATTAAATATTGAGACTTTGGCATTTTGTCGCATTAACTCTCCAAAAATTTATTATTGCTCAAAACTGGCTTCACAGCAATTTAACATTTGAAAGACTGTCTTTTAAATAGCAAAAATTTAAATTTCCTCAAAAAAATTTCTAAATCTTTGAATTTTTTAAAAAATATATTGTTTAATTTTTACTAAGAGTTCATTGTTTCACTGAAATGCAAACCATTTTCATCGTATCACAAAATATTCAATCACAAGATTTTTTTTCCATTTTTGAAAGTTAAGGAAGAAAGAATGTCTGTAATTATCTTATTTTTTTGTTTATTATTTTACATGAGAAATAAGAAAAGTAAAGTTACAGTACTGAAAATGTTATCAGAGAGATGAACACAACAGGTACGTTTTTAATAGCACTATGACGTCATGGGACTTCACTAGGATGGTTCAGAATGAATAGAACGTGGTAATTGAAATAACACGACTTTAATATCTTTAAAAAACGCAATGCGTACGAAAATATTCTTAGGAGATGCATAATTATATATCGATCATAAGAGATTTTATTGAAAGTAAACACAGCCAATACACCTGGCAAAAAATTTCGTCGCCAAAGGCAGCTAGTTTTAAATAAATTATTACTTACTAAATCCACATTGATTTGTATTTTTGGCGTTTTGCTTTTGGAACTATACTTATTTTTTCATTTCACATACAAGTGCCCTTAATAATTCTTAATGCTGCATTTCATTACGTTAATACCAACACAGACAAAAACTGTGTGAAATGAGTGAATATAAAAAGTGTAGACGCCATAATTTTCATAAGTCGATGAACTAATAGGTCTGCCTGTCACGTACGGACAGAAAGAGGGCAAACTATGTAGGTCTTCCTGGCAACAGATATTAAGAATTTTACCACGATTTTCAGAGTGATAGTTTTGGTAATGCTAAATTGACAAACGAGTCATGCTTGAAAAGCAGAAAACTAATCACAGACAGGTAAGTTTTTTAACAAAAGAAACTTTCAGTGAAACATTAAAAAGATTGTTATCTTTAGTGGAATAGTTAGTAAATATCAGGAAGTGTTTGTGGTAAAATGTGAAACCCATGTGTGGTATGAAACTAAATACATAAATCAAGCTTACAAACGCAACAAAAAATATACTGTCTTTCATTAATAATAAATGCTACATAACCTGGTATTGTATAGCTATATTCAGTTCCTGTTTTATGAAGCTTAAAGATTCTTGAAGCGCATGATGTATGGCAACAGAGCATGTAATATTTGTCTGGGGAAAAATGACGTATTTTCCGGTCACAATGTTTCCTGGAATGTAGCTGGCTAGGACTTGCATTCTATGTACCTTTTCTTGTAGTGTGTAGACTGGTAAACATGAGATTTGTAGTATTTAAATATCTTTATACTGTAATGGAGTGGAAATTTAAAGAATGGTACTTCAGAAAAAGTTTTACTTGTTGGAAACAGGTATCGCGATTCTAAATGATTATTTGATGACGATCTTATCGAAGAACGAAATCTTAAAATTTACTCATAAAAAAAGCATGCCCGTAAGGGGATAAAAATTTTTAAGATATAGAAAGCAATTTTTTTGGTATAAAAATAATTATTCTTCATATCTATATAATTACGAATATACATAAAGGAATTAACAACGAAATCGGTCCCACAAAGATCTTTACTTTTATGTAGAAAAGTTTATTATAAAGCTCTTTAGCGATTTTAAACAATTATTGTTATTGATCTTCTGAGCCATTATAAAAAATAACTTCTGTGAAGAAAGTAATCCTGAAAAACTACCTTGTTGAATTAAATTTAAAATATCAATGCTAATCAACTGATACTGTATTTATAAAGCTGATAATAATAGAATGTAGCTATGCAAGTGCTTAAATGAGTGAAAAAATTATTATGAAGCTATCATTTCCTCATAATTTTTTCTTATAATATTTTTATACCAATATTAAATATATTAATTGTCATAGTATCATTATATACAGTCTCGCTGATATTAACGAATTTCATGAATTAGTAGAAGGGCGCCATATAATTGAAAATGCACCATTTCTTTGGCATATTTATTTTATTTTTTATGTTCTTACTTTTCTTCGATAACAAAATTTTGGACATTTTAATAAGATTAATTAATTAAAAAATAAAATGGAAATTTCAGAAATTTTAGCTTGGTTGTTTTTAATTTATGTATTTTTGTGTGGATAACCTATGCAGAAGAATATTCCTGTCTCAGTACTTTGAAACTTGGCTAATTGGAACTTTTTTAAATTTGAATCTGTAAATATTCTAGGTTATTTAATACTAACCGCCTTTGGCGACCAGCCGGTTCGCCAGTATTATCGCTGGCTACAATTTTCAATTAAGTATTTTAAGTAACTGGTCTCTTAATAGATTCTCAAACAAAACATTTTTAATCATCAAAGTTTGATAGTCATACCAAACTTATACTGTTGTTTAGATCATTTCGTTCAATTTACTATATATAATTTCCTAATTTGTTGTCATTTCCGGTAAAATTTCAACTTTAAAGTGGAAATGATGAAATTGCAATTAATATAAATATATTTTTAATAAAACCAAGCGTTTTATTTTATTTATCATCTTTATGGTTATTTACTTATTATTATTATTATTATTATTGAATATGAGTATTGCAAACAGAATCGCTCGGTATTTAAGTCTTATGTGAGCTACAAAATATTTTTCAAAATTTATGTAATATCTCAAAGAATAATTCAACAAAAACTTCTCAGATTCAGCATAAAATTCAGTTTTTAGTTTTGCTTTCAAAAGGATTGAAATGAAATCCATAATAATATTTTGTTCCGTCCTATAAATATATTTCAAAAAATATGAAGTCTAAATTTAATGCAGTAAGGTAACATATTCTGAGAAATATTCTGGACACACCAAATTTTAAATAAATGAATGAATGTTTCTATTTTCCACGATCAACTAAGACTTATTTATGAAGTTTTGAATGTTAAAATTTAGAAAAACTCAACATTTTCATAATCTTAGACCAATTAATCTTGAGAAACCTGCACGCTGATTGGCGTATTTTCTTTGAAACGATTGATGGAAAATTTAAAATTCTAATTTTTTTATTGAATTTTGATATTCAAATTTTCATAAATCAGTCAGTTTAAGTGATTGATTTAGTTGATTGGAAATTAACTCTTTTTATTTCAAATATTAGTGTTTCAAGAACATTTTGTTAATCGTGATTTCCACAGCAGAAGCTTTATGTAAAATCCAAAATTCGTTATTTATTAAACCATTTATTGAATCAAGTTACATAAAATATACTCATTTTCCATTTAGACCATTTGAGCACATCTGTGTCTTACTAAAGGTTTACAAATTAGCTGTGTGGCCCTGATTTGAATGGATATCTTGTTCATATTAAACAAAACTTGCCTTAAAATAAAACTGATTTATTGGATTAATAATATAGAGAGTGTAAACGATCATAAAATAATTTTTCTTGAATTTATTTTTTAGAAAAAATATTTTATATTTGTTTGATTTCCTACAGACACGTGCCGAAAATTATATTTTTGCAGATTTCATTTCCAAAAAGATTTCATTTATTTTTAATTGGAGCTTTAATCAATGTGATGGTAACACTTTGAAAAAAGTTAATTTTTTCCCATGAACGCGAAACGTGCTCGTACAGCTTAAATTTTATTTTTATTTCGTACGAAAAAAATTGTTTAAAAAATATAGTTAAAATATTTATTTAAAAATTCATTAAAAACAGAAATTTAATTTTAAGTTTAAAACATTAGCATCATTTAAAAGATAAATTTTTGAATTTTAACTTCATGTAAAAATCTTTTTTGTGCGGTATTATTTTCGGAAGTTAAGCAGAAACACGCCAAAATTTCGCTTAATTTGTAAATAAATAAAATTCTAATTAAAATTTCAAAAAAAAAAAAATCCCCCAGGTGCACATTTCCGGCCTCCAAGGTATACACGTGCCAAATTTGGTAGCTTTAAGTTGAATGGTCTGGCCTGTAGAGCGCCAACAATCACGCGCACACACACACACGCACATTGAGCTTTATTATAAGTACTAGCCGCCTTTGGCGACCAGCCGGTTCGCCAGTATTACCGCTCACTTACATTTTCAATTAAATATTTTAAGTAACTGGTCTCTTAATAGATTCTCAAAGAAAACCTTTATAATCTTCAAATTTTGATAGTCATACCAAACTTATACTGTTGCTTAGATCGTTTCGTTCAATTTACTATATATATTTTGCTAATTTGTTGTCATTTCCTGTAAAACTTCAACTTAAATTTAAAGTGGAAATGACGAAATTGCAATTAGTATAAAGATATTTTTTAATAAAAACAAGCGTTTTATTTTATTTATCATCTTTATTGCTATTTATTTATTATTATTATTATTGAATATGAGTATTGCAAACAGAATCGCTCGGTATATAAGTCTTATGTGAACTACAATATATTTTTCATAATTTATGTAATATCTCAAAGAATATTTCAACAAAGATTTCTCAGAATCAACATAAAATTCAGTTTTTAGATTTGCTTTCAAAATTTATAAAAACCCAACATTTTCATAATCTTAGTCCAATTAATCTTGAGAAACCTGCGCGCTGATTGGCGTATTTTCTTTGAAGCGATCGATGGAAAATCTAAAATTATCCTTTTTTTATTGAATAATGATATTCAAATTTTCATAAATCAGTCAGTTTAAGTGATTGATTTAGTTGATTGGAAATTAACTCTTTTTATTTAAAATATTAGTGTTTCAAGAACATTTTGTTGTTCGTAATTTCTACAGCAGAAGCTTAATGTAAAATCAAAAATTCGTTATTTATTAGAGCATTTATTAAATCAAGTTACATAAAATATAATCATTTTCCATTTAGACCATTTTAGCATATCTGTGTCTTACTAAAGGTTTACAAATTAGCTGTGTGGCCCTGATTTGAATGGATATCCTGTTCATATTAAACAAAACTTGCCTTAAAATAAAACTGATTTATTGGATTAATAATATAGAGAGCGTAAAAGATCATAAAATAATTTTTCTTGAATTTATTTTTTAGAAAAAAATAATACTTCTTATTTGTTTCATTTCCTACAGACGATTTCATTTCCAAAAATTTTTTATTTATTTTTAATTGGAGCTTTAATCAATGTGATGGCAACACTTAGAAAAAAGCTATTTTTTCCCATAAATGCGAAACGTGCTCGTGCAGCTTAAATTTTATTTTTATTTTGTACGAAAAAAATTGTTGAAAAATATAGTTAAAATATTTATTTAAAAATTCATTAAAAATAGAAATTTAATTTTAAGGTTAAAACATTGGTATCATTTAAAAGACGAATTTTTGATCTTTAACTTGATGTAAAAATCTTTTCTGTGTGGTAATATTTTCGGAAGTTATAGCAGAAACACGCCAAAGTATCGCTTAATTCTTAAATAAATAACATACTAATTAAAAATTCGAAAAAATAACCCCCAGGTGCACATTCCCGACCTCCAAGGTATACACTTGCCAAATTGGGTAGCTGTAAGTTGAACGGTCTGGCCTGTAGAGCGCCAACACACACACACACTTTGATCTTTATTATAAGTATAGATATAGATAGATAATTACGCTAAATTACGCGCGATGAAAAATTAGAATTTTTTTCTGATCCTTGAATATATAAATAACGCAACGTTAATATATAATTTATAAATCAATTTCTTTTGGTTTATTAAATGACAAAACAAAACAAAAAATTTTTTTCGCTAATTATTAAATTTTGGTTCTGAGTAATTTAGGTCAATAATTTTTTAAGACTTTTAATTCACTCGTAGTTTATATTGTTGTATTTTGCAATAAATCAACCAAATAAATAAATAAAAATTCTTTGAACTTTTCCCTTAAAAAATTCTTTGGACATGTTCGGTGTGGAGCGCATTGAATAATTGAAATTTAATTCTCCGAATTTTATATACAAAGGGATGTATATTGCCTATTTATTAAAATAACTAATTTACATATTGTGATAATTATTTTTAAATTTATTGAAATTTTTGATTAAAATCGTTATGAATTTTATGTTAAAACTATTATTTGATCTTTATTAACTTTATATTACATATTAAAATTGTAAAATGTTAAAAATAAATCTTTACTTTCATTTTTTGCCAAAAATTGCCGTTTTCCTTTACTTTATAATTTATATAGCAAGTTTTTTTAATTCAGACTTTTGAATAAATTCAATTTTTCTATTATACCTTTAAATACGTATGATCTAAGTTTCAGTGTCTAAAAATGCGCAAAATCGAGTTTCTGATTTATATACGAAACTATTCTGCAGATATAGATCTCTCCTGAAAATATCACGAAGACTGTCAATTCAATAAAAATCAGATTTTGAATTTTATTAACTATCTTTCAAATGCTTAAGTATATACTTTAATATTTAATCATTGTTTCAAAACTAAAAAAAGTGCATAAAATGATTTTTATTTGTACGAATAAGTTTGTGGCATTCTTATTTAAATTATACTTATTTATATTATTAATATATTCACTTTGTTACTAAAAGTATGTAGAAAAATTATTTTCTCATTACAACTAGCAGAAATGCTAGGAATTCTATAAGAGGAAAAAAATATCATGGTTTAAGTTTTCTATTAGCTTTCAGCCACTTTTGTAGAGTATAAGTATACTTCCAGTTTCAGTGAAATGAGTTATTTTGCTATTCACGTTGCGAGAAATTTTCTGTGAAAGACTAGAACAGAAACGGACTTTCTTTCAAACTCAAAACTTTACTATTTATTCTTCTGACGAGGAAAAGCCATAGATTGACGAACTGCGTTGTTTCTCTGCAAAGGGATTGATAAAAAACAATAAGGGGGGGTAGCAAGAGCTACATTATAGTATATTATAACCTATTTTAATCTTACACATTTGGATCCAATTAGCTCCACTTTTACAATTTAAGAGATTTTTTTAAAATTCAAGTTATCCAATTTTGAGTAAGTTGGAAATTTTATTTGAGAACGAGATCATTTTAGAGTGAAAAGAAAGTTGTACTTCAACTTCGCCAGAAATCATATTTTCTAACAAAATATGTATATTCATAAGATGTATAAGCAAGCTCTTTCTAAGCATGCCGGGACATTGTAGAGATATCATGCTTTCATTTTACATTTTATTCGTGTAGTTTTGTGTTGGCTCGTTTTATTGCCACATCTTTTATATAATAATTTAAAGCAGCAAGAATCTATATTATATAATAAAGCCAAAGTTCCTCTGATTACGTTTAATTCTAACTTTTAAAATATTAAAGCTTCATAAAGTAAAGCAAAATGTGACTTTTGAAATTATAAATTTCTATGAAAGGAGTTTTTTTATTCTTCTTGCATTCATTAAAATTTAAAATTTAATTTACTTTTTTAGGTATGAAAAAGTGAATTCAGTGGTAACGTTACAAAAAAATGCAGCACAATTTCCATATTTCCAAATAGAAGATTTCATACTTTCATTTTACATTGATTCGTGCAATTTTGTCTTATTGCCACTTCCTTTATGTAGTAATTTAAAATTGCAAGAATCTAGACTAAATATTAAAGCCAAAGCTCCTCTGATTACGTTTAATTCTAACATCTAAGATGTTAGAGCTTCATAAACTGAAGCAAAACATGATTTTGAAAATTATAAATTTCTATGAATTTTTTTTAACTCTTGTTCCATTCATCAGCATTTAAAACTTTCTTTTATTATGAAAAAGTGAATTCAGCGGTAATGTTACACACAAATGCAACACACTTATTTAAAAAAAAATCTTATAGTAAAAACACATTTTCAAAGTTTGGGTCTCTTATTAACCTTCATAAAGAAACTCCTTTCAAAAAAGATTTATGTCCAACGTTTAATTACTCGAAAGCACACTCTCTACCTTTATATCTGTTGACTTAAATAGAAGAAAGGAAATATTTGAAAAAAATTATGCATAAAAGGTTAGAAATGATGCTGCATAATTATCATAAAATAAAGTACATACTTATGTGACGAGGAGTTTTAATCCACTTTTTACTGAAAACCTTCACCGCTAGCGTTTTACATTCACGTAAATCCTGAACATTAAGGAAACTGTAAAGCAAATCCGGTTTTAAAATGCCTTATAACAAAACGTTGCTGAAGCTTCACAAGCATTTTTTTAAGAGAAACTAAAATATGAAAGAGGGCAAACTTTATTACTTTTTAAACGAGCTTCTGTTTCTTTGAAGCATAGTTAAGCATTTTTTTGTTCTCTTTTTAATGATAGTGTTATTAAACAATTCATGTAAAGGGTAAGGTCGATAGCTATCTTAAACCAAATATTTCCTTAATATTCCAAGATTTCCATCAGCTTAAAGCTTAAACTATAACTTTTGACAAGTATTTATTAAAATATAATGTTTAATTGAAAAGATGAAATTATAGCTGTTTAAATACTCAAATCATTCAAAGAAAAATATCGTATTGAAACACGATAGTCAAATAATAAATATTTATGGATATATTCTTATTCGTTGTCATATTATTGAGTAATAAACAATAAAATTTGAAGTTTATATCCAAGAATATCAAGACACATAAAATTATTTTTGTTTAAAGTTATTTAAAATTTGATTGGATAAGTTTCGTATATTTTCATTATGAATATTTCTTTCCTAATTATTGATGAATCTATTTAAATTACTCATATGAATATCTTATTCTTTAAGAAAAAATGCAGTATGTTGTTTAGGTGTTTTGAAAACAATACTTTACAAATAAGAATTCAAAGTAGTAAAGTAAACAATAAGTGTTTCGAAATTTGTTTCATTTTCTTTTTAAATATTGATAAAATAGCAGTCATTTTATCGGTAGAATGTTTAAATATGTATTATAAAGGATGTATACATATAATATCTCAGAAAATATTTTATATTTCTAAAATATCATATTATCTTTTATATATATCTGAAAGAAAATCTGGTGAAAATATTACAAACTTTGAGAAAACTTGTAAATAAATAAATATTATGAATGTCGACAAACCCCATTATTTCAAAAAATTCATTTCCACTTAGATTAAACAAATAAAACTCTTAGCCAACTACTTCTGTATTCAAAAAGTGTGTGTGTGTGTGTGTGTGTGTGTGTGTGTGTGTGTGTGTGTGTGTGTGTGTGTGTGTGTGTGTGTGTGTGTGTGTGTGTGTGTTAATATTTTATAGTATTTTCTTTTTATTACATTTGCATTTTTCAATTCATGATTTTTCAGTGTGTGAAACGTTTTTGATTCTTTATGAACACAGTTTTTTTTCAGAACTGTGGAATTTTCAGAATCGTAATAGAAGATACATTTGTCATTAGAATGGTGTAATGTGATGACACAGATACCGAATGTGGTGTTGTATAATATATAGGATATTTGGATTCTTAATTTTTTTTATATTACTTAGAAATCTTTAATTTTCTTTTCACTATTCAAAAGAGTGTGAAACTCCATTTTATATTGAATAGTGTCAAAATATATTTGTATACATAATTTGAAGTGTTTTATTAATGTTTAAGTGACGTTCATTGGTACATTCTTATTAAATTAATTAAAACATTATTGTAATTTTTTACAAGAATGTTAAAAAGCTGAAAGATAACTAATTTTTTCAGATAAAAGCAAATATGCAGAAACAATCAAGATTATGAAACAAGCCTTCTTATCACTGTTAAACATGTTACAATGTATGTGTACTATGGATATCATTCTTTGAAATATCATTAGACAAGTTAGACATTTCACACTTCAATGAGTAACTTCTTCGATAACTTTAAAAGATCCATTGTTTCCCTTTTGATTAATAATTGGTTGCAATAAATTATATTATTCGAAAATTCTTATTATTTTTTAAAATTTTAAGTAGCTCTCATAATACTTGCAATGAACTTATTTGTTTATATTGATTTAGACTGCTATATATGAAGACATATTTTTTTTTCTAGATAACACCAAATCTCAGGATTGTGGAAGCATTCTATTTTCCCCCTATATCCATTGAAAGTCCTAAATGCTACCATTAACTATTTAAATACTTGGAAATATTTTAATTTTAAACTTGGATTATTAACATCCAATGTAATATAATTCTACAATTAAAATAAAAGTTCTTCAATTTTATATACATCTATTCATTTTTTAGTTTAACTACTTGCACTTTTAACATTTTAACAATTTTATGTAATATCTTGAAAAGTTTAAAAGATGTAAAATTTCTAAGTAAAGAGTTCTAAAGTTATTAATTACAAATATTTATTGTTCAATACCATGCTCATGTGACAGAGTGCTGAAAGAAGACAAATTATTTTGCTTGAATTGCGACACTACAATTTGCAGTTACTGCAAAAAACTGAATTAAAACCGTTACAATTTCCAGAAAAAAAAAACACGCTCGAAATGCCACATAAAAAGTAGGAAAAGACGCGCCCTTATAAATTGTCTTCTGCGCTGCTCTACTTTTATTTTGAAGAATAATCATTAAAAAAATGAACACACACAAGGAAAAAGAAGTAGTTTTTTTAAAAATTGGTTTAGAATACACGATGGGCAAGATAATTATTTCGACCACCAGCAGATCACGCACACTTTGGTTTCGTCTGTGAAATCCATGCGTGCAGCTCTGAGGTTGTGCCTGAGTTAAAAAGCTATTTAGCTTAATAGGAAAAAAAAAAGAAAGAAAAAAATTCGCTGTTAAAAAAATACGCTGGAAAAAACTGTTTTTCGGGAATGCCTGTCATCGGAAATTCTATTTTTCCAGTACATTTGAGCAAAGCTTTCTCTTACATTATCTATGACATTTAATATTATGCTTTTCTTTTGGTCTTGTCAAATCCAATGCATAAAAAATAATAAAATTGTGTGCCTCAGTATTTTATACAGTTAGTTAAAATCAAGAATTCATATGAAATAACATTTTAAAAAATAAAATTTTGTCTCGTTTCATGAAATCTGTAATTTATTTTTAAGCATTTGTGACATTATAACGTGAGATATCCAGTTAGGTCATGAAACATATGTATTGTTAAATCAAAAACATCTACTTCTGATCACAATTTCAAAACAGCAACACATGCTAAATTGTCGCAGAAAACCAATATTTTCAAAACAGTCATAAAAGTGCAGCAAGAAAAGATAATGCATTCAAATGGAATTTTCGCATCATTATTTTCCATAGATTTCATGCAGTTTCAGAGCAGATATAAAAGACAAGTTAGTATGAAGAGAACGTGTAATTTCCAAATTACAGTTTCTAGTGTTGAAACTTTGCCTTTCATTTATATTACCAAAGATGATCAGCAAACTTCCATTCTGAACCTAATTTTACTTTAATTCAGGAATTGTGCAATTGACACAATTATTTGATCTTCCATACCTATAGTTTTCCTAAGATCTCAAATTTGAGCTAGTTTTCTTCTAAAAATATTTACTTTTTATATCAAAATATACAAAAACTGAAAAACGAACTTTTTTTCCAATTATAGCTGATGCGCTTGGGGATTTGATGCTGGTGTAATTTAACTGGTGACTTTAGGTCACATTTATTATGAATTTAGGCCACTTAAATGTATTAAATTTATAAATCATGACTTAAAAATACAAAGACTATGAGCTTTTTTTCTTTTTTGTTTTAACCTTTCTATTTCAGAGAATGTTGTATTCTATTTTCGTTTAGAAGAACTGAAGTATGTTCAGTTTTATAATTTTTTTTCATACAGTTCAAGAAAGTCACGTATTTCTTGTAGAACTTGCGAACAAAAAGACAAATTTTATATTTACAAAAAAATGACATTTCTTATACTACAAGACTACTACTAATGTTTATCAAATACACTACAGTGATAATAAAATTATAACAAATGCCCAAGCTTCCTCAGGATAGCACTACACTCGCAATGTAAGTTTTAACTTTGGGTTAAGCAGATAAAAGGGATAGCATTTGATGACAACTCACGGAAAGAAATTAATTTTTTGGAACAATAATAGTATTTACGTGGGCTTAGTATAGTTATTTGGTATTCTTTATGCGAAGTCTTTCTGAACAGAATATTACAAAGGTGCAGTGTTCGAGTTTTTATGATAGAATTTTTCCGATCCAAATAACTTGCTTCCATTTTTGTATATGCTTTGATTTTCATTATTTGCGTTTTCTTATTTACGTAAATGTATCTTTCCATCAATACACTCGACCAGTTAGAGTGATTTAAATTTACGTTTTTGTTTAGTGCTACTTTTTAAAAAAAATTTTGGATAAATATTTTTTGTAAACAATTTTTGGGTTTTAACAAAGCAATCTATATCTATACTTATAATGAAGCTCAATGTGTGTGTGTGTGTGTGTGTGTGTGTGTTGGCGCTCTACAGGCCAGACCATTCAACCTACAGCTACCAAATTTGGCACGTGTATACCTTGGAGGCCGGGAATGTGCACCTGGGGGTTATTTTTTCGAATTTTTAAATAGAATTTTATTTATTTAAAAATTAAGCGAAATTTTGACGTGTTTCTGCTATAACTTCCGAAAATATTACCGCACAAAAAAGATTTTTACATGAAGTTAAAGATCAAAAATTTATCTTTTAAATGATACTAATGTTTTAATCTTAAAATTAAATTTCTATTTTTAATGAATTTTTAAATAAATATTTTAACTATGTTTTTCAATAATTTTTTCGTAAAAAATAAAAATTAAGATTAAGCACGTTTCGCATTCATGGGGAAAAAATTAGCTTTTTTCAAAGTGTTGCCATCACATTGATTAAAGCCCCGATTAAAAATAAATTAAATCTTTTCGGAAATGAAATCTGCAAAAATATAATTTTCGCACGTGTTGTTTCGTTAATGACTCATAAAATAATGAAGATATAAACAAACTAATGGCATTTATTGATGGAATAACTCATATATTTTCCTTTTCAGGTTTGAATATTTTTACTTTTGTAAATATCGTCTGCGCGTGTGGTTAATTTCAGATAATTTCATTTTCCAGTCTAAATATCTGTACTTTTCTAAATATCGTCTGCTTATTAATTGCATTTTTCTCTCTTTTATTTTTGGCAACTATTGAAATGTTAAGTTTACTTTTGATGTGTTTGTTATATGTAGTACTTTTGTATGTGATGTTTTATTCGAGCGGATATTAAGGAGAGTGCATACACCACAAGAGAAAGCACAGATTTTATGGTGGTCATAGAGTTAATTTCCAATTAACTAAATCACTGACTTTTAAGAGTTAATTTCCAATCACTTAAACTGACTGATTTATGAAAATTTGAATATCACTATTCAATAAAAAAAAGGATAATTTTAGATTTTCCATCGATCGCTTCAAAGAAAATACGCCAATCAGCGCGCAGGTTTCTCAAGATTAATTGGCCTAAGATTATGAAAATGTTGAGTTTTTCTAAATTGTTAACATTTAAAACTTCATAAATAAGTCTTAGTTGATCGTGGAAAATAGAAACCTTCATTCATTTATTTAAAATTTGGTGTGTCCAGAATATTTCTCAGAATATGATACCTTACTGCATTAAATTTAGACTTCATATTTTTTGAAATATATTTATAGGACGGAACAAAATATTATTATTGATTTCATTTCAATCCTTTTGAAAGCAAAACTAAAAATTGAATTTTATGCTGAATCTGAGAAGTTTTTGTTGAATTATTTTTTGAGATATTACATAAATTATGTGAAATATTTTGTAGCTCACATAAGACTTAAATACCGAGCGATTCTGTTTGCAATAGTCATATTCAATAATAATAATAATAATAATAAGTAAATAACAATAAAGATGATAAATAAAATAAAACGCTTGGTTTTATTAAAAATATCTTTATATTAATTGCAATTTCATCATTTCCACTTTAAAGTTGAAATTTTACCGGAAATGACAACAAATTAGGAAATTATATATAGTAAATTGAACGAAATGATCTAAACAACAGTATAAGTTTGGTATGACTATCAAAATTTGATGATTAAAAATGTTTTGTTTGAGAATCTATTAAGAGACCAGTTACTTAAAATACTTAATTGAAAATTGTAGCCAGCGGTAATAATGGCGAACCGACTGGTCGCCAAAGGCGGCTAGTTTTCTATAATTCTAAGTCAATTTTTTTCTCTCCTTTCTTTAAGCACTTTAGAGTTAATTTAGATTGTAAGAAGGGTGATGGCTATATATTTCGGAATTAAAAATTCTTCGAAATACATTATTTCCTAAACTTATATTTATAAATTTTTATTCTGTACTTTTGTTTCTAACTTTAAAATGCCAGCTGAAATTTTTTGATTATCGTGAAAATATGTTCACATTAATGAATAAGAAGGTTTTCAGCAAAATCATGCTGAGAACACAATATCTGATGAAAATGCTATTTATCTTAAAGTGCTTTCATGATCTTAAGAAAAGTGTTCAAAATTATTATAAAAATACCATTAAGTCATTGTAAAAATTAAATAGAGCTGGCATTTAAAAGTAGTACAGTCAAAGCTGAAGACAATTTAAAAAATAATTACAAAATGTAAGGTTAAAATAATTACCAAAAGTATTTCAGGTAAGTAAGCTAAAGTATTTGAATAGAAAAAGTTTGGATATAATGTCCCAAAGAAAATTTCTGAAAACTACGACATCGTGTACTCTAAGTATTTTTGCATTTTAAGTAATTTGAGTACAAAAATAACTTTCTTCCCGAAAAAGGTTGACGTTTCAGTTATTGAATTTATAAAGTCAAGGTTTTGTCCAACAAGTATATTTGAACAAATGGCGTTCTTCATGATTAGGAAAGAATCGAAAAGAGTTAACGTTAGGAACATGACACTATCCATGTTTAGAAAGAAAGTGCCAATTTTACACAAGACGTTCACAGCAAGAAAATTTTGAATGGATTGTGTTGTCACGGTGAAGGGAAAATTCTCCAATAAAGGAAAAAAAAGCAAATATATTCAAAAACTTAATATGCAAAAAGAAGCGGTCGTGACTGTGAAAAATGAAATCTAGATAAAGTCTTTTTAATATTGTTACGAATCCGTAATGCTGCTTCCCAGTATAATTGGTTCCATCATTGGAAAGAATGTTTGACAGTCATCTATTGGACGGAGTCTGGTCGCGTTGGGGGTCCCAGAGCTTGGCGACTTGGCGACCAATTTGCGACTTTGGCGCCAAAATAGATTATACCCGAAACTTCGAGAATTTTCCCGATCCGTCCAGTAGGAACCGAGATACGCCTCGAACATTCCTTATTGGTTGAGAGGCTTCTAGCCCCGCCTCCTGAGACCTATAAAAGGGGCTGCGGCTGCCAGAGAAGTCAGTAGTCCGAGTTCGAGAGCAGCGAAGTCGGAAGCGACGGAGTCAAGCTAGTGCTGAACTGAGCTGTGCGCTACTGTCTGCAGTAGATTCTGGTTGTATGCTGCTGTTGTATGCTACACGTCTCGGGTGAAGATAATCGTCTTCTGTGCTGCATATAGTTGTCGCTTTTGTGCTGTCCTGTGTGCCTTCGCGCAAATAAACGTTGTTGTTTTATTTTCTACTGCCGTCTGCTGATTGAGCGTTCTCCACACCATATAACTTCCACTATCCAAACGAACCCCGGTAAAGAAATTTCGTAATAATATATATTTTTTTTTTCATTTGAATTCTATTATCGGTATAACTACATATCACAGAAAACTTTTACATGACCAAAGGGTGAAAAAATAAATATGAAAATTAAATAATTTGTCATAGCCAAATAAGTATTTAAATAAAAATTATTTTTTGACAAATTTTAATGATACATTTTAAGTCAAAATGATTTTCTTGACTGTTTTAATCTCAAATATTGTTAAATTTTAGGCATTGAAGTTTCGAGAAAATAAGCTATTTAAGATGTTCTGGTTTAGCCTTAAAATTCGAAACCCAACGTAAGTAAAACTATTCCTTGAAAATTAGAGAAATTTATTTAGAGAAAAATTAGATAAATTATTTTTAAATGTATCATATTCTTAGATTGGAAAATTCCCACGCCTTTACTTCTACATAAAATCAGACTTGTATTCCTTGCATTCTTTAATATTTGGTCAAAAACTTTAATATTTAGTCATGTATTAAGAAAGGATTGATAATTTATAAACTCCAACATATTTTATTATGATACATAAAAAGTTTCAGCTTTTCATTTTTGATTAAGTCGGAAACATTTCAAAAGAAATCATAGGTATTAATATATAGAAGTTCAAAACATAGAACGTTCTTTAATATAAGTTATTAAGCAACATGTTGCATCTTATTAAATACATGTAAAGTCTATGAAATAACATTATTCTAAATATCTCTCAAAGTCATAGCTTCTTTCCATGTTACGACACACATAAACACAAAATGTATTGCAGGCATTAAGGCGAAGTAGTATTTGAAGATACAAATGTTTTTTAACAGTTAGAAAATATGTTTCTATTATTAGATCATGTAACTTTGCATAAGATGAATTGATATCTAAAATGTGTTTGGTACTTTCATATATATTCTTCAGGGAAAATATTATACATAAATTATATGTATTTTTGATGTTTGTAAAAAAAAATGCTGGGGAAAATGGAATTTTATAGGCGTACAGAAGAAGAAAGAATTACAAGAATAGATTATTTTATACTTAAAGTTAAACTTTTCGTCTCTTAATAAGAAGATATAGTTTATAAGTTTAGTGAAAGGGCAGGGGGCTTCATATGGCAACGTTAAAATAGCAATTTCAATATTACACTAACGTTCATTCTAATGTTAATTAGAATAAATTAAGTTTGTATTATTCTAAAATGACAGCAATGTTTTAAGTAATTTTCAGAACTTCTTTCTAAACTTTATATATAAACATGAAACATTTTTTTTTGCCAACTTCACTTCTCTTAAATTTGGATTTTCGAATTCTTAAATAACCATAGAAACTGCGTACAAAGGAGTTCCACATCTATCGGTTCTTTTTAATCTGTACTATTTTCAATTACTCTACTATGTCGATGAAATCTTATTTAAGAAAATTTTAAATAATTTAATCTTTTTAAGAACAGTATCGTATAAAACAGTACAAAAAAGAATTATTAAACCATTCAAAATCACTATTGAAATTGCAGTTTAATTACAGCTAGGGAGAAGTAATATTTCATTCAAGCTTTGAAATACCATTTTTGTCGGAAAATGACACTGAAACGTACTTTTCTTTCTTATTCTTTTTCATAGAAATGGAAATAATGAAAATATTAAGAAATATATTATTGATATTTTGTGTGCTTAAAACTCATGCAATGTATTATTTTTTCTCCCTAAATTAGGAATTACTGCATTGATCAATATTTCAAAAATCTAAAAAATATTCCGGAGAAACTATTATTTTATATTATACCTCAGCCTTATCTAAATATCATTATCATAATCTTTGAAATATTTTGTCTAGACTAACAGAGCAGATATTAACTTTTTTTTAATGAAAAACGCTATCTGATTTCATTTTTCTCTTCTTTTAACAAAACAAATAATATTAATACTCTATTAATTCATAGGCAAATAAATTAACATTAAGAGTGAATATAAATAATAGCTGATATAAACATAACTAAATTTTTGAACATCATGTTCACACTGAATTTGGTCGATATATACTAACAAAGCTATGTATGATATGATTATTTTTTGATAATTTGGCAGATTCAACTTAATAAGACATATCTAATCAGCCGTAGCTAGGAAAAGCTTTGGAATGAAACTGGCATCTTAATGCTATATTTTTTCTTGAAAATATCATGATATTGTCAAAGATCCCTCAAATATTGTTTTTAGTATTAATTTTACATGTATTAATTAGGGAACATGGTTGACAAAAGCAGATTTCAGGAAAGCAAATGTTATAACTACTTTTCAAAAACCGATTTTATATAAAATTTCAATTCATTTTTTATTAAGCCAAAAATGTAAAATAAAATGTCAAATTAAATCGGTAGGAATTAAAATTTCACAGGCAACTAATTTAGAAGTTTTACATATCTCCATTTGTTTCCAACGCCCTTTTGTAAACAACACTGATCCGATACAACATCATACTGGCACATGATGTAATAATTGTTAGAAAATAATGTTTAGTGTTTTGTTAGGAATTGCAAAACATCCAACATTTCCTCTTGCTCACTTCTTTGGAAGAACAAACTCGTTCAAAAGTATTAGAGGGAAAAAAATATCGTCGTAAATATTTCTGCAGAAACATAATTGAGCTAATCCTATTCGGTTGTGGATGGCTTCCTCGAGAGGAAATAAATGCACAAATGAAATCAGAGGCTGTACAATAGACGAACTGGAGGAAAAAAGAAGAATTCTGCCGAAGTGAAGGACTTAGAAACAAAAAAAAAAGAAACAGGAACAGAAAAAGAAAGTTATCAGCACACACCACACTTGACCTCCTTCTAGCGATTCAGTAAAAGAACTCAACCAATATTATCCCCCAAAATAATACTGATCCGACATTAACGGTGAACTGATGGTCCTCGAAACTGAGAAAGTAATGGACAACAAACTATTGATTGAGAACTTGGAGAAAATCCGCAAAAGGATGCTTTGAAGCCAAACATTCAGACTTGAAAATGCTCAGTAACTAAAAATAATTTTCCCTTAACGTTCAATCATTCGCTTTTGTGCAGTTGGAATTCCATGATGTAAACGGCTAGAGCTTCCAAACTGAAATGCTGGCCGTTACGCTGTGGCTATAATAAAGATTTTTAGAAAGTGCTTTTAAGTGGGCTCTAGAATTGTTTCAGGACTCTAAGACAAATTGTGTTGCGGCTATGTGGAAGGCCAGAGAATGAAAAGAAAATATTTCAAATAGCTAGATGTTTGCTTCTAGGAAATCACCAGAATATGCTCTGGGGTTGGGTACTATTTTTATGGAGCATTTCGGTGATTTTATTGGTAGTAAATTTTTTTTCAAATATTTGGAGTTCTCAGAATAAAAAAGGAATACAATTTTTTAAGTAACAGTTGCGTTGTAGGGTATTTTTTTTCATTTAAGGTAAAGATTAACGACAGATATTGTTTTGGGAAAATATGAAGTATATCTTAGAGTTGAAATTATTTGTTATTTTGTTACCCAGCAGTTATATCTGTGTTAAAGAAATGGTGCTTTTCATACAAGCATTTATTTTTTATGAAAGGTTTTTGCACCAATTCTGCAACTGATATTTTGAAATACGCTACAAAATTGGAATAGTTGCATTTTAGAGTATCTTCCAAAAAAATTATAATAGAAAATACTACATTTTGCTCTTCAAGCTTTCGTTCAGGTGTTAATTTTTCCTGAAATGCGTTATATTCTGGTAAGTTAAAAATAATTATGAAATATTCAGATAAATTAATTTATTACTTATTAAGAGCAATCCCAGCTTCCTGAATTATGCTGGTATTTTTACGTCAATCGAATTAACCTTCAATACATACAGCCAAGTAGTTAGGAGTTAACTGCATTTTTTTTCTGTGATCAGCACTAGATTTTGTCCAGAAGTTTTGCACGAACAAAATTATTACCTGCGTTAACGCATATTTATACAAAAGTTATTATTTAATAGCATAATGAGATATAAAATACGATTCTAAAATGTTTGTAGATTAAAAGATATTATAGGGGACTAAAATAAGCATATCCTTCAACCGAATGTAATATTGATCGAATTATATAACTAATTTTGGAAAGATCTCCACCAAAATTTTTATTTTATATTTTTAATACATTATTACTGTAAAATAAATTTAATACATCAGATTCAAGACAGATAAAAGTAAACTTTCAGATAATGATATTATATATTGTCGTATTTTGATGGCAGAAAAATTATTAATGCTTTCTCATTCATCACTGCCCTTATACTCAAAATAATTTCGATAATACATAATAACTTGCAAAAATAACGATCATGTTGATAATATATTCAAAATTGCCCTTACAACAGTATAAAGAAAAAAAATTTGAAAAGTCGGGCTGTTACTTTGTTTGTTGAGTACAAAATTTTTTTGTATAATCGAAATAGTATGTGTGAGATACACTTCATGAAAATAATTTTTAATCGTATTTCTTATCCTTTTATTGTAAACTTTCTTATCTTCGGTAGTAAATGCCTATTGGAAAAGTTTTGACATCTTAAAAAAATTGATTCAAAAATAATTCACACATCAACATTTTAAGATATCGTTCGAAATCCATTAATTCTGGTAAAATTAAACTCGCTTCAGTTAGATAGTAATTTCTATCTTTTCTAAAGTCGTATTTCAAATGTTATAAGCCTTTTTAGCCCAAAGAAATTGTATTTAAATTTTTGTGCAAGTAAAAAACCTATGAATAATATGGAAAAAGGGACTACTATGTTTATGGAAAATATTTAGATTCTTTATTTTTAGATTCCACAACAGAATCTTAAAGCTGTGCTTCTGCAAATAGTGCAATTCATGTATGTTTAAGTCAAGGCGCAAAAAAATTTTTTTAAATGTGTCAGAAACTGCATTTTGCATTCTTTGTATATATGTAACATTAATCCGAAAAAATAGAAACAACTTTAAGGATTGAATGTGTTAATTAATTTTTCTTATATAAATTGACAAAACTTTTCGCAGTGGTTTTTTTTTTCTCTCTCTCATTATTCTTCCCCTTCTAAATAGATGATATAAAATAGTTGAAAATTAGTTTTGAAAAAACAAATAAGGTAAAAAATGTAATAAGGAAAATAAATTAAGGTATCTAAAAGAAGGTAACATAAAATTCTTGTGTTTTGTATTTAATCACACTTTTGCAATAGACCATATATTATAAGTAAAGAAATATTGCGTAATATCCAAATATTACTGTAATTTGACTACTTTAGTACAGACTAAGAAATAGGAGAAATTTTTTTCCATGTCTTAATTTCTCATGATTGAATACAGTAATCTTATTTTATCACCAATCATTTATCTCTAACCACAGAATTCAAACTACGGAAATTGAGACTGCTTTAAACGACAGTATATTTCTATGCCTACTAAAAGATACTTAAATGCTTAGAAACAAAATTTGACTTTGTCCTCTTCTCCCAACGATGATAAAAAAAAAACGCATCCCAGACCAATAAATCTATGAAAAGGGGGAATTTCCAGTACTTTCAATAAAAATCCCTTGGCCCTTTCATAACTCTCAGACCGAAAGAATGGAATCGTCGTACATTCAAGGATGTCATCCTTGCTTCTGGTTTGCGTCGTCGAAGCTAAGTCTTTGCAACATAGTTCTATAGACTGGTTCTAACTTTGCAGCATAGTGTATAACTGGTTTGAGGAGTATAAATAGTGTGTTAGGGATGAGTCTATTTTGATGAATCAGAACAATGACGTGAATCAATTTTTGTTAGATCTATTTACTTATCCCTCAAATATAACATGCAATTGAAAGCGTATCAGAAATGTAAAAAGTACAAAAATCTCCGAATTTAACACAGTTATATTTATTATTGCCTTATAATGTCTCCATGATCCGCTCTATGATTTGTATTTTTCTATGTTTAATTACAATAAGCAACCACTATGAAATATAACTGATTTCCTTATACATTTGTATGATAACCGAAGAAATTTCATTGACAAGTTTTCGTTGCACATGTAATTGTCTTTTTATACCCCAATTCAACATATGTATCTTTTTATTTAACCTTCTTAAAGAAACTTGTGATTTTATTTTTGTATAAGTTAGATTTACATTGATTAAGCCACGGATGCTATTTCAGCGTAATCATGTGTAAATGAATAAGTCATTTACACAATGCTCTTTGTAGATGACTTGCAAATCTGTGAAGAGTCTGCAATTTATTGCGCAAGATAATCCCTTAAAGATATTTCGTTTCTATCAATTGATTCGATAAAATTTGGGCATGTATTCTTAAAGTCTAAAATAGTGTCTTTTTCAAGAAACGTGAAAATAATCCTTTGAGAAAGATTTTCCCCTGCAGAGTTATTCCATGGAAATAATGTCCGCCGTCGTGTCTATGACCTGTGGATGATATCGGCGTCATTTGTCAGTCGAAAGAAAATCACAGAACCCTGAATACCCCTTGTTCGAGTTTATTGAAAAGCTTTGAATTTTTTTTCGATATTCCGTGTTATTTCTTTTTGTCCAGACAGAAAACTTTCTCTTCCGTGAAGTGCGTACTTATTTCAGTTATATGAGAATTCAATAAAGAATAAATTCGTGACATGAAATGCTCAACACATCTATTTCCATTAAGCTATATTGAACATTAAATGCAATATTATTCAATGTACATGCAAGACATTCGAAAAGTATCATTGCATTTTTAAACAATCATTAAAAATAAATAAAAATGGTGATAAATAACTTTTTGTTTTTATAATTCAATAAATAAATAATCAAAGTTTCTAATTTTTTGTAAATTTGTATGATATTGAACCTATAAGCGCAAAATACCTTGCAATATTATTACATAAACTTCACTATGTTTTACAGCATTCAGGATATCGAACATTTTAGAAATGTTGTGTAATTTTAGGCTAACTGGAAAATTGTGTTATTGGAATTTTCATTACAGTATGGAACAAATGATTGCGTGGTACATAAAATTTAAATCTACAACACAAGTATAGTGGAAATCTTCTACTACATAAATAGAAATACACTTTCAAGACGACAATTTAATGAATGACAACTGTTTAGCTTATGGCGATGTATTTGATTTTCCAATGCTTAATGGAACCTGATTGAGAATCTTTTATCAACTCAATGTGTTGTGTGCAATTAATGAAATGCTCAAATTGATAACCAAACAATCGTTGATAATTTATTGCATCCTGGTTAAAAAAAGGCTATTTTAAAGGTTCGATATTTTATGCAAGAAATTCTATTTTACTTCAGATCTAAAATTTAAATCAATTAAACGAAAAAAATAATGGTTGCATTATTGGAAGAAGATCAAATGGATTCACAGATTAACATTCAGTTTCAAGTTAATACGAATACTGTAGAAAATTGATTTAGTATCTCTGAGTACCTAAAATTGACGAACCTCTGAGTCAATGCTCCTCTTCCTTAACAACAATTTAAGGATATTGAAAAGTCGATAGCAGATTTAATGTGCACTTGATGAATCTCTCGATCGGTTTGATGTACGATACATAAAAAATTATATTTGTTAACTATTTTTTCCTCAAAAATCATTAAAGGCAGTTGATTGGATTTGAAATATACATACAGTAAATTTCAAAAAGGCTTATTTGGAGGTTTAATGTAATTTCTTCCTACCACATTAGCCAGTTTTTGAGATATCGATATGATTCTTGATATTTAAATTAATTCCTTTCTTTTAGTCTTATGATCTTTTCATAAAACGTAAAGAAAAAATATAATTCAAAATAAAGCAACGTCATACAGATAAATTCAGTAAAAAATTAGTTCCGGAACTCATCTTTTATATAATGGAAGAGAAAAGAACATAAGTCACAGAGCAAATTAAGACAAAGTACAGTTAGTTGTTAAATGAGACGTACAGTCTTGTCTTCTAACTGTGACATCTCATGATTGACTCCATTACTCACATAATTCATCAGATTACTCCCACAATTCATCAGAGCCGATCATTACCTATAAGCCCATTAAAATCGCAGTATAAACGATTGATGCTTGTTGAATTTCAACGTTGATCTCAATTCTCTGAAAACCAAGTAAGCTGAAAAGATCCAATCCTTTGAAAACCTTTATTCTAAAAAAATATATATATTATTACAAATGATTGGGTTTAATTTCCTTGAATAATGACCTTTCTTGAATCTATTTGAGAGGGATTATGGAGGATCATAATATTGAAGCGTAGCAAGATGACTGTTAAATCTGAGAGAGCACCTCATTATCCGGAGTTCCATATTATGTTAAAGTGACGATGTCTGAATATCGAAGAAAGACCGTAAATCAATAAATTCTACATATAAGATAGATTTTGATCTAAATTTGGTGATCCTCTTATATTCCTTATTTGTTCTAAAAAGCCACTGAGGGTCTTCAAATAAGTAGATTTTTTCCACTCAGTTGTAAAAATGTATTTCCAAAAATAAACTTGAGCATCGTAAAGCACTTAACTACCATTACTTTAAAAAATATAGTCCATCTTAAATTAAGCTGGTAGCATAGCTTTACTTTTTACGAACTTTTATTTAAATTGATTTATCTTATTTTTGTGGTTGAAATTTTGCAACCGATTTTCATTCACTTCCTTGTGTATTAGAGTCTCCAAATTTATTACACTAGTGTGCTTTTGCTGAAAATAAATTATTATTTTCTGAACTTAATTATCAGTTAATTGATCAATTCAGTCAAAAATTGATTCCGTAATCATTGCACTACATAGTGGTTTATCTGAGGGAAAAATGGTTACATGCTCCATTATTTTTATAATTATGAATTATAAATAAAGTACTGAAAAGTAGAAAATATTTACTTTTCGCACACTTATTAAAGCACTTTGTAAAAACTGTTTTTAATACATTTATTATGCATTATGCGTTAGCAATTGTGTAGAATTTTGAATCAATCTATGAGTAAATGTACAAACATTTATGAAACAAATGTTTCTCATTATATCCATAACAATAAATCTAATATTTTATTTAGTTGTGCCATAAATCAGAATTTATATCAAAGATAATATTATGCGTGAGTTAAAAAATAGAAAAGCTTCAAATAATTGTATACAGAAGGTGAAATCCTTCATTGTTCTCTATTTTTATTGATTTATCCCTTTTAAAAATGCTTTCAACACACTAATCCCAATGAAACTTAATCTACTAACTTAATAATAACAATTTTGAGAGACATAAATTAAATGTAGCTTACAACGATTTAACAGAAATATACCGGAAGTAGACACTGCATTTTATTTAGTTGAGTTACTTTTGTAAATTTTTAAGACTTTATCATTGTGCAGCACTTCAAAAAATATCATCAAAAATATGTTTTATTAGCATTGCATTTTCAATAAATTTATTAAGTAAGATATATCACGTTTTTCATTACTGAATACGCCAGCAATCATATTTTAAAATTATTTTTAGGTCTGATCTCGCTAAATTAGTTCAGAAAAATCTTAATTTTAACAAAAGATAAATATAAATTCAATTGATTTATAGTTTATTACATTGATTTTAATATATTTTTTTCAAATTTTAATATAAAATTTTAATATATTTTTCAAACTTTAATATCAAATTTTAATATATATATTTTTTAAATACTGCTGAGAAGAAATTAAAATATAAGTTGCTGGATATTTTAATATATTTAGTCACAAAAACTCTTAAAATATGTTGTATATTTAACATATTTAATCATATTCATTATTAATTATTGAAAAATGCTTATTTTTGTGTTACAATGTTTGTTTTAAATACATATTCTGAACATGACACAGTATCATTGATTAGTACAATTTAATAAAAAAAAGTAAATTGCACTAATCAATGAAAAAAATAATGAACATTGAAATAATAAATCTTTTGTATTAAAGCTTATTGTTTCAAAATAAAAGATTAATCTTATTGTTTTTAATGTTTTATTACTAAATATATCGTTCATGTTGGTACATATCGCCTTGACTGACACTCGATGGCATATTTGAGGATATAAATTTCTAACATTGGATAGATAATACCGGTTTTCAAATAAAAACCTATTTTTTCTGGAATCAAGAGAAAATCTTAAGAATAAAAAGGATGATTATATAGACGTGGTATAATTATGTCGTTGCTTTGTTAATTCAAACATAATGCCATAAATTCAAACATAAATCTTGGACGATCCTAAGGACAAGAATAAAATAAAATTTAATTAAAAATTGATATTTCTCACCAAAATACAATAATCATTGCATTTCTGGAATTCTTGCTCTGTTTTATAAATTTTGCCAAAATTCAAAGCAGAACATTTTACGCGATCATTGCATTCTCAATTAATTTAAATGGATATATTTTATTGGCTTATACTTTATCTCTTTTGAGTGGCATTGAAAAGTGGCGGCGTAAAGGAAACCAGCATTTCAGCCATTCAAAGTCAACGATAGCTCATTTGAAGCAGCTTTAAATGCTAGTACATTCTACGTTTCTTCTACGAAAACTCATTAACTCCCATTTCCTATTCAAGCGAAGCGACTTTTCCTTTACATTCCAGCTCGTAACTAGCTTCGAGAGTTCCTGTAATCTACGAAATGAAATAAGTGTTTTCGTCGCTAATTTAGTCGATTCCCTATTTTTATTTCTACCCATTTAGTCTTTTCAAAACAAACTTTCTAACCTTGGCGTCGTCGAAAATAAACTGGAATGTTTTCTCCTAAATGAGAAATAACTTGAAACCTCAGGAACGATTAGCTGGATAGAGAAACGGGAAGGGAAATGGCCGTATTAAAGGATCGAAGACTTATTCCAAGGCGTTAATTGCCCTTTTTTACTTCATTTTCAAAGCATTTTAGAGTATACAAATTAAATTGAAGGATGAAAAAGGAATGGATCAAAATTAATTTGGCTATGGAAATGTGTCGCTTCATTTGTCCAAGTTAGTAGAAAAGGAAATAATATCCACTGAGAGAATACATGAAAAAGATCAGCTAATGTTCCTTAAAACAGAATTAATAATTTTTACTTCAAGTAAATATGTTTTTGATTATTTTCTATACGGAATAGTAAGAAATGTATCGTTTTTCGTTGGAAACCTTTATTGCTTCCACAAAGGAATAATTTTATATTGTAATAAATTTCAACTAAATAGTGCAGAAATCTTTTCTCCATTATCTTCATTTTTAAGCCATTTTTAAAAGAAGTAGAATACCTAATAACATACAAGCAAAAACTATCAATTTTAAAAGCCAGTAATAACTATTTCATGTTTTTAGTTGCTTTAATAATCTGCACGCAACAGTTACAACTTACAGAAACTTTTAATGAATATTTCTTGTTGTTTAATGTTTTAAATTCGCTTTGATTGTATACACATCCTAGGTTATGAAGAAATACATAAATGAGGATAATTTCAAGCTGAGAAGTTTAAAATTATTTATTTTCTAAGATAATTTGAATGTTTTGATGAATAGAATTAAACTAATTTGCATATTCAAAGGAAACTCTGAAATAAACACGATATGATATTAAAGGGGTTGATTTAAAAAATGGCAGAAATATATATTCTTTTCTTTGAGCGAAAAATTAAATTTCTCAGTACTTATATGACAAATTCTTCTGGCAATTAAGGTTTTACTTACATCCGATTTTATTTTTCTTTTCTCGAAGCATTTAATAAAACTTATCGATTAGAAGTCGAAAAACCCTTTCGTGGTGATTTCTTTTCTGCTGACTAAGCATGTCCTGTTAACAATTTAGTTGACAACTTAACTAAATTTCAGATGCACTGCATGTGCATCATATGTTCGTATTTTTCTATTTATGAACTAAAATTAAATCATCCATTGAATTGATCCGATATTTTAAACATCTAAATCATTCGATGATGTCATCTAATTAGAAAATAAGAAATGAAATAATTTTTTCATTTTATACTTGAATTTCCATAGATATGGCATGCTATAAGTATAATATATGATCATTCGATAAATTTGAATTTAAGTTTCGATGCTGAAAGATGATCAAATAAAAAAAATTAGATGGAATGGAAAGCTTCGAATGCCCAATATATAAAGAAACACTGCGAAGGATGTATAATCTAAAAGCATTTCATACTAAGTCAAAAAAAATTTTTTTTTTTAAACTGACTGATTTGCAGTATTCTAATATATGGTCAAATGTACGAGCACAGAATTTTAATCTGTTGTTACATTTTTACCCTAAACATAAGTTATAAACAAAAGAGTTGCATTCTATTAATAATAAAGCAGAAACTAACTTTCTACAATCCATGGAGAATTTTTTTATCATTAAAAGTTGAAATCTTGCAATTAAATTTGAGATACTGTTGAGAATTTTTGAAATTTGGGATTCAGCAATTAAATAGCGAATTTTGTTGAAAAAACTAATCGGATCTTTATAAGGTAAATATCAACTATTTATGATATTTTTCTATCAATTTTAATAATAAAAAGTTTTTTATTTTAAAACTTTAATAATAATGCTAATTATTTCTGAATTTATAAAATGTGACCCAATGTCAGTAAATCATTAATTCATTGTTTAGTCAAATCATTTAAAAATATTAAACTAATTTTTTTTAAAAATAGCCTTATTAATCTCGCTTTTGAGAAAAAAAAATTTTAAATCCCAAACTACAATTTAAAAACTAATAAAATTTTACTTGAAAAATTAAGTTCCTGTTTCATGTATGGCACTTAATTACTATATTACTATTTTTAATGAATCTATCATTACAAACATACAAAATTGTCCCTTGATGAAGACAAGGAAAATCGTACTTGGCATTTATTTTACCTCATGCAAAGTCGATGCAAAATTTAACTTCTTTATTACATTGAAATTTTTAATTCAAAGAAAAAATCAGCTTGCTTCTTGATAATTAACATGAAAATTTAATTTCTTTAACTTTTCAAATTTATCTGGGTAATGAATTCTCATTTTCAAGAAAATTTTCTACTTCGATTAAAAATACGTCTCTTGACTAAGGCAGCTGCAATAGCAACTTCAAAATATTTGGATAATTATTTTGATTAGTACGTTTAATGAAGCACCAAAGAAGTCCTGGTAATTCCGAAAAGTAAATTGTCTGCAAGAAAAGAAAAATAAAATCGAATGCGTCTTTCCCGAGTTTGTGACGTCTGCAACCAAATTAATCGATAAATTGAATAAAGATTTAGTAAATAGTATGTGCTGTTGAAACCATAAACTCCCCCCGCACCCCCACCAAACCCTCTTGAAATAAAGCTGACTTCTAAATTTGCAAAATATCCAACAAACTTGGAAATGCAAAAACTTGTAATGAGAATTTCGTTCTGGGTCAATTTCATTTTCTTTTTCCACTTGGAAATGCTCGTTGTAGGTTGGAGTTTCTTAAAGTGTTAATCGATAATTTACAGTCCTGAAGCATTGAGAAATAGATTAGACACATAAATGTTTTTTTATCATCCGCATTTTGGATGGAAGCTTATCTAGCAAATGATTTATGTATGCTTGATAAGATAAAGTGATTTTCCTTAGAAGTATATTGTGTTGGTCATATCTATTTAGAATATTTTGCATGATACTATTCGGCGATTAATGAAGCTTTTGAATTCATGTTACTGTTCATATGTCATCCATATCTGAAAAATTTCTACCAATCTCCCATTTCAGGGATTGCATTTTAGAAATCAAAGAAATATAAAATTTACTTATTACCACATTAGCAAAAATTTATTAGACTTGAAAAAGTTAATTACTTGTTATAGTTAGCATTAATCAAAAACTGTAATTTATGAAGATTGAAATGCTAAGGAATCAGATTTAGCATATTTTTCAAAATTTAAATAGTTTTAAGTGCAATTTATAAAGTTTATAGAAAAAAGGTTATTAAAATATTTTTTAAAAGATGCGGTTTAAGGAAAATTAATTTCTGCATGCATATTTGTGCACTTGATTATCTGTTTTTCATGCATAAAAAGCTGAAAGTCAATAAGCCTCAGTTTTACAAGATTTTGATTTAGAAGGATGCGTATATTTTTTTTCCTTAAAAAGCGCATTATTTTTAAATTCCAAAACATTTAACGGATATTTGTAAAATTTTATTTAAAAAAGTAATAAAAATAAAAATAAAAATAAAAAAATAATAAAAATTACAATATAAAGGATAATCAGAAAGCTAGAAATATTTTATAAAAAAATTAAATGTACAATTGAGAATTTTTTCTGCATGTTATGTATAGGAAAATACATGTATCAGGTTCCCATAAGAAGCTCTACAAAAACTAAAATTGTTCATCAGTCTTTAGAGATAGCAATGAATGAAATATTTTCCAAGTGGAATAATGGTCTTGACATCTACATTAGCACTTCTAAGCGACGAGATGATTTACTTTCCAGTGTTACATTAATCTTTTCTACATATCATACCGGAAAGAAGAAGGAAAAGTTAATTCACTTATTTCTTTTGGATTCGAAATATAGAGACAATTCTATTGAATGCGACCATAGGAGGAAATGTGACGCATTTGAATAGGAAAATCGGAATTAAATCGCACAATCTATTTAATTAAAATCTAATCTTCTAAACCCATAGAAACTGTAATTAAATCAAAGTCTTTCTCTCGTGTTTATTAAAAATGCAATTTATTTGTTATATGGATATGGATTCAGAAAGATATAAACTTGCACTTTTCTATTCTTAAAAAAGACTTCTTTGTTGATTTTTAGCGATGATAAAAGAACAAATATATATTTATCTATGTGTGATAAAATAAGTAAGTACTGAGATATTTTATTTATAACCTACCAATGTATATAACATATTTCAAGCTACCCATGGGAAAAATTTATATAATAAATATCTGAATTTTAAAATAAATAATTAAAGCATGTACTCATATTTCATGTTTTTTAGCTAATAGAAAGACAGAGGTTGCTTATAAACAAAATTTAATATAATTCACACAATGAAGCGTGCATAATATCAGAAAATGCTCAAACATTTTTATTCTTTGAAATTTCATGTCACCATTATTTCATAAATATTTGCTATCAAATTTATTTCATATATTCTTAGTATCCTCAAGAATTTTCCATCAATAGCAATCATTGCCTCAGGGAGGAAACGACTCAGAAACTTTGTCACAGTCAGGTATATTTTTTGATAGAAAAACTGGCACATTCTAAAGACAAGAGTTCGTGAGCAATGGTTTTTTTTTCACCATTATAAAGGTGATTCAGAATTGATGCTTTGAATTTGGAAGAGAGGTAAGAAATATAATAATAAGATTTTGCAAAGAAAGAAATGATAGTAAACATGTAAAAGAAGGATGACATTGAATAATTAATTGATATGCCAAGTAATATCCATGTCTTCATCATTTTTGTATGGACTTGCAGATGATGAAAGTTTTTCTGTTTTCTTGAATACAGGACTGACATTGTATTGAGTGGGGAACATTTTAGAAAACGCCCAATGTTTCACTGATGCTGCTGTCGAAAAATGGAAGTTTGTTCTTCAAACTCCATATCTCTGTCCTTCATGTCGTATAAAAAGCTTTTCATGATTCCTCTACCATATTAAGAGAAGGCATCCGTGGGTAATAAATCTGATATTTACATTTCATGGTGAGATTCTAGGCAAATGGTATAATGCTCTTCTTATAATCACGCAACTTACCAGCCACTTGCTCACAATAGGCAGGTTCAGAAATCTAACAACTTTGCAGAAATCTTTGAAGTCAAGGCAGCGCCCTCTTTAGTTCCATGAGATAGTTGGCTATTATATCATGATATATGAAATCATACTCTCGTATTATCAGCTCTGACTCACGCTGAAAAATAAGGCTTAGAAAAATAGCATATTGAAAAAGAATGAAAATTTCTTCTAGTGTGGTGACCAGTTAAAATATATATGTTCCAAGTTAAGTGTACAGAGCAAGCATTCTGAATCTTTTAGTTTCCCCCAAATAGTATATAAATTACCTCTTTTGATATTTGCATAGTGCTGCATCAATTTTAATTCTATATCATTACTCTTAGCTGTCTGAAAAGTATTCATTAAATGGATTATAAATGTATTATCTCATATTTAAACTCATAATGAACAATGTAGAGTTCACTCCTACAGATAGTTAATCCAACCACATCTTACAAATTCAGAAGAATGAAGCTATTCAATTTGAAATAAATATTTATCTAACCAATCATAGAAGTGTAATATCTCATTTTCGTTGTAACTGAAGAAGTTGGACTTTGTGTTGTGGAGAATCACATGTCGTTGGCCTATATCACTAAACACATTGATTCACCTACTTTTAACATTTAACATTTTTGATATCTAATTTTGTACTAAATGATATACTCAACTGTTCTCGGGGTTAAATTCTTTCATGTATAATTTTTAACTTAAAAATCACTTTTATATAAAATATTATAATATACAAAATCCTTTCTGGCCTGAAACGTTTCTTTAATTAAAATTAGAATATCAATAGAACCAAGCGATTTTTTACAACTGCCGGTAGCTACTTTTCCCCATAAATTATTAATATTTATTTCACTAGTACTGCAAAATTTGTTCACAAAGGCTGAAGTAAATGAAAGATTTATGAATGTGCCCAATTGATTTAGCTTGTTTTTAAATATGGTTAAATCATTACTTACAAACCAATAACAGCTTTGTCAAAAGACGTATTAAAAAACGCGAAAGTTTAAAAAGTAGCGATAAAAAAGTGCAAGAAAAGCGAAGCGTTGCTTAATTTTTTATTAATCGAATATTTAACTAATCTTTTATTAATAGAATTTCTAATTAATTAATAAATTTTATATTTATAAGTTGATGGTATTTCTCTTCTTTTTTTTATATAACAAATGTGCAAAATTTGGCTCATTTCAGGGCAATTGTTTAGAAGGAGATGTGGAAATCGCGCGCGCGCACACGCACACACACACACACACACACTCACACACACTCACACACACGCACATAACTATAACAACTTCTATTTATATTAAGATTAGTTTCATGCATCTTTCCAATTTTGTGAAGGACAAGGGTAGATTTTTGAGATTTTTGCCATACTTTCTCATATTTTTGTTATTTCTCATTCTTTCTACGTGAACCCACTCTACATGGCGGAAATCTCTGCTATTGAATATTTATTTAAAACTGAAGAATAAATATTTGATTTGACATTTTATATCTTCAAATGCAATTTTTTAACTCCCTGGAACGCAAATATATAATAGAATTATTAGTTGATTCCTCCTTTGTTTATGTGAGTATAATGAGAAATGCAACAAATGCATCTTTGAGATCTTTATCTATTCTTATAACATTGTATTTTTATCTTGCCTAAAATAATTTAAAATGTCCTGTAACAAATAGACGGGAATTAAAGAGGAGCGAATTACCTAAAGAAGGAATTCCTGCAAATCATGCATATTATTATATAGATTTTCAATGCTTTATTTGTTTCCTCATTTATTGAGACATGAAATAAGAATTAATATTGAAGTAAGATTAATTCAATCTATATTAAAAGAATGGTGAAGATTTTTAAATTTCTTGGATATTTTTATGGCTGACAGAAGGATCAGTATTTACGAATAGATTGTTTCTGATTCTGAAAAAAATTTCATTTTACAGAAAGCTTGCCGAAAGAACACGGGCCAACTTTATACTTAATATATCTTGCATAGAATTTGAATCCTGATTAAGATGTAGACAGTTATATGGTCGATTCTACATATTTACGCTATATTTTATATATCCTCTATTTATATTTCTTATGAAAATATTTGTTTCTGTATATTGAGAATTTGTGTATGGGAATATTTGTTTGTGTATTTGTGTATATCTTTCCTTAAACATAAGAAAAAAATATTTCTAGTATAAAACTAGCAATGCATTATAAACATTCGCTTACATGAATATTAGCAAAACTAATATGGAAACAAAATGGTGTAATAATTCTTATGGATTTCTGTGCAATTTTTTTGAGTAAGCTTTTGATTGATTGTCTGTATGCAAAAGAAAAACAACTTATGCCGGGCCATTCCTCATCTGTGTATATGATTAATTATGGAATCAATTAAATATGCATTTTTCAATCAATATGCATTTTTCATGTTCGACAAATTGCAAATCAATCGCTCAATTCTGAGCGATTGAATATAATTATGCATATGCATGTAATATCTGAGTTAGTTCAATGCAATACATTTCAACTAGTTATGTTACATTTTGCTGGTATTCAAAAAATACCTTATAAATCAGAATTATTTAATTTGTAAACCAAAGTTTTTCCAACAAAATAAATTAATATATTTCATCGAATCTTTTAGCATTCAATTATTGCAAAATTATATTATTACATTATATTTTACTATTCAAACTTTTGAGTATAAAATCCATCAGAAATCAGAATTATAGAAATCGGATAATCAGTATGAAAGATGATATTTCATTTATTGAAGTGATTAAAATATTTAATCACAAGTCTGTGGTACAGTCTATGGTACAATTCTACAAAATTATTCAAGGTTCTTTAACAAAAAAATATCTATTTAAGCAATTTTAAGTAGAACCATTTTTAATACAGTTTCTTATTTATAATTCCAGAGAATTGAACCGTATGTTTGGCACATATTGGACCAAAAGGGGCTCTTTATCCACTTACTATCAAACCAAGTAACCATCTAAGCAATTAAAAATGGAATTTAGAGTATGATGAAAAGTATCTTCCAATTCTTGTTAGCTTAATCGTCGATATTTTACTCTTTCCTTGAAACAAGTCATCAGCCATTGAAAGTGAATTTCTTAAGTAAAGCGCTTTTGCTGAATAACATGCTCCAGTTTTTCCTGAGTGAAAAATTTTAATTGTTTCTAAATGCAACATTCTAAAAGCGGCATATCATCCATTTTTGATATCTATTTTTCCTTTCCAAAACATTCTTCTTATTTTAAAATTTCTTAGCTTCCAACTCATTTTGTTTTTGTAAGCTTTTTCAATTGTGACAATGATTTATTTTCATTCATTTATTTGATTTATTTTTAACGAAACTATTTAAATTTTTCTTCTTCGTTGTTTTACGATAAATGTAAAAATGTGATTTTTCTCTTTCCCCACAGTCTCCTTTTAATAATATTTCCTTCCAAAGTAAACCGTTACCGTATAAATGAATAAAATGGCACCACTTTCTTTTCTAACAGATTTTTGATTAGCTGAATAAAACGAGTTTATCTTTTCTTAATCTAATTTAAATCAATTGTAAAGAAAGACGCTCTTGAGCATGCAACATTTTTTAATTCTTCTGCCATCTGTTTTGAAATTCAATTTAAATGTAAAGTGTTTCCATATTTATGCGAAATAACAAAACAGTCGTCTGCTAAATTGATAGAAATGTTTGTAAAATACCAGTAAAAATTTTCATTGTGGTAAATATTTCATTTTTTAATTAAAAGTAGCCGTCTGATTCGAGGCTAATTTGAAAAAAAACCCATTTAAAATATATCTCTCTTCTAGAGATTCTAAGAGGAGATGAAGTTTATAATTTGATGTTAAACCCTTTATATAGTGAATTCAAAAACTTTATACCTTAAGACGAGTCTATATATAAAATGAACATAATATATGAAACAAGTATATTTTATTTTCTCTACACTCTGAACTCTTTATCATTACAAAACTGTTTCTTTTATGTTCATAGAAAGTGATAAATATCTCCAAATAATTATGATGATCATTGAAACAATTGAAAATGATAAGAAACCATAAGATATTTACTTTCCTAAAATTGTTATATTATTAATATCAGCTTTTATAAATACTTAAGTTATTATCGAAAAAACATTTAAAATAAATTTTAAGAAAGGCAAAAAAAAAGTATATTTATAAGGCCATTTTAAATTGGCATCTAAATCTTTAAGCTACATATAAATTAATAAATTTTATTAAAAATGCTTTATGATCCAATAAATAAAACACTATTTTGTGGACATATGATTCAAATGTCCATTATGAGAACGGCATTCTGTTTGGGAAATGAATAAAATGATTCATTCATTTCTTCTAAGTATTGTAAAAAGTCGTTCATGCACACATAATAAAAGCTATTTGCATTTTCTTTGATGCAGAAAAAGCAAGGGTACTTTGGAAGTGTTGACAAGCACAAAAAACGTAAAAATGAGTTACAATGGTTACCCGAATGACTGCATTAGTAAGAAAGCACCTTTTCCTTTTCCCTTTATCTACCGTTGCTTGATTGTAAATCTTCCCTGCGGTCACTATTTCTTTTCTGTTTACTTAACAAAGCTTTCCTTTCGCCTTCATTTTCCTTTGCTTCACGTATTTCATGAAATTCCTAATACTTCCCAAGTGGTATGATATACATAAATACTTGGAATTTTTCATTATTTATTAGGATAGCTCTACTACATTTGCATAATTTTTATCTTAAGATTTCAGTGAATAATTCTTTGAAATTGTATAAACAGAGAAATATTCTATCTACAATAAAAAGCCACAATAAATTATATTGGATGTTGCAATCTTAATAGTAAAAAGCGAAGATTTTAATTCATTATAGGAGTGAAAATTATTTCATATTTACTTTGTAAATTAATATTTCGCAGAAGGTAATTATATTTGATTTAATTTAATTTATGACTGTTTTAATTTTGCGAATCGGGCCTTTAAATCTATGAATAAAGAAATTAAGTGGTGAAAATGGTACAGTGATATCGATTTTGGAACTACAGTTCAAATTTATCTATGAAAATAATCTGTTCTAAATTACCATTCATGAAAGAAAATATATAGTACCCTATTTTCTGCGTTATCTATATATTATTTTTATTGATTTAAATAAACTGCTAACAAAAATTAATGGTAAATTAATAATAAAAAATATATGGCTCAGCTAACAGTTCATTATCTTGAACTAAGCCTGTACAGTCATCTACAACCATTGGGCTGTAAATAGTTATAAGATTCAACTATTACTAATAAACATGTGTGAAGTCTTATAAGCAGCTCAGAAACAGATTTAGAATTTGCTTACTTAGACCAAAAAAAAACCCTTATGGAATAAGCTCTTTATAACCCCGAAACATCATTGTATAATGTTATGCCAATAGGACTTGCTAATCGATAAGACAGTGTGTGTCTAGTGGTATCACCGTATTAACATTTGGAAACCTTGGATTTATCGCTAGATTGCTCAGAGGCTGAATATTTATGTAATTTCTTACCATACTTGTGATAACATAAAATTTACCGTAGCAAGTGCTGCTGCTATTACAGAAATGTCATTTGGTTCACTGTGTTATCAAGTTTTCTGGTTATCATTGCTGCAACCACAACTTTATTCTGAGATTTGTTGGCACTCGTACAGATATTTTTTTACTATACATATATATGTAACATAGATATGTCATAGTTATTCTTTCTTAATACTGTTTTTTTTTTTTCCTTCTGTTCATAAACTGTCAAGAATTATAATGTATGTTTTCAAATTCCTGTTAAAATATAAACAGCAGAATAGAAAAGCTCGAAATTTTTTATACTGGGAACAAATCAACTTGATGCTCTTAGGATGTACTTTTATTCATCTTGCAAATTTTGCCCCAAAAGTTTTATTTATGAGAAGAAATTATCAACTGCTTGTCCCTCTTAAGTTATTTGTATTGAAGAGAGAAAACGATTCTATTACATTTTGACGAAAAATTTATGTCACAATTTATCAGAGAATTCGATATCTATTATTGGGACTACAACAAATTCCTCAATTCAGGACGAAGGTCTTTGGAAGAAAAGTCGAGAAACAGTGAAAAACGAACACATTCCAGAATGATAGACTAAATATGTTTTACACTCCAAAGAATTCTGGAAGATGTAAGAAAGGTCAGTTTTATTCATACATTTGATATTCCTATCCAATCAGATAGACTATCGTGAATAGATTACTAAGCTAGCTGCAATATTTGTTGGGTGAAAACTAAGCACATGCAGTGTTATTAAGAAGAAAACGATGTTTTCTTCACTCACTGTTACCTTTATTAACTTAGTGGGAAAATATCTTTGTAATGTGGTAGCAGAATCTGAATAAATTGTAATAAAATTTTGGCATCCTTTGAGATACGCGATATACAACAATAAAGATATCGGCAGTACATCATACTATAGATATTTTATAGGATAAAATGTCCGCCTAGAAATTGAATATGAAAATTGGGAAATACCATTTAGTACCACTTGAACTTATATATTATGTCTAATATATTACAAAATGTAATCTCAATATAAAAATACGGAAACAACTTCCTGATAGATTCTGTATACATGAAGAACACTGAAACAAATTCACATTTCATTAATCTTCTTTGATGGCTGTTACCTTCATCAACGGAATAATGGGATCTGTTATAGTTCGGATTATTAAAGAGGAGTTCTACAGGCATGATGGTGAAATTCAGTCAATAATCTAGATTGGGAAATTATCATTGTTCGATATGGAACAATTTATCATCATGGGAATGAAAAGGCTGGCATTAATATTTTGTACAAAACACTTTAGTCTGCTTTTTGCCTAGGTCGGCTTTAAATTTTAATAAAAAGTTAATTCTAAAATGACGAAATAAAAGAGGCATCAACCTAACTTTTAAAATAAAATATATGGAAAAGACTGTAAACCAAAGACATTAATATTAATGAAAACATAACGGACATCTATTTAGCTATTATTTACGAGATGTTTTTATAAGAGAATTAAAATTAAAAACAGCATTGAAACAAAATTCGAAATATTAAAATATAGCATAATTGGCCAAGTAATTATAACTTAGTAATTTTGATTGTTTTTATTCAAGTTTCGATAAAAATGTTCTTTCCAAAGGTCATATCACAGATTTCATCATTCATATTCCACAAATGTTTATAAATTTTTTATGATTCAGCTTTTTTAGATGTATATTTAACTTTTTGTCTTCTCATTTTTTGAATGATAAAATTGAATCTAATTACGTTATCATCCCTACTCTAGGTTAATTTTATTTAAAGACTCAAAATATATTAAATAAAATATTTTAGTACATTTTTCTTAAATAAAATCAATAAATCATTAAGATTTCCAAATAGTATTTTATCTACATTTCATTTTGTTTTTGAAGTTCTAAAATATAAAATCGAATCTATTTCAAATACATTGCTTCATTTTTTATCTCTTAATTATTTTGAAAACTAATTATAGAATTCAAAAAAGAATTATCAATTAAATGAATCCTATTAAAATGTATAAATGCAACTGTATTTTACTTTATACATGTTTAAAATGCACACAAATATGTAGTAAGAAGCGGATACTAGATTACATTACATTATAATCACAAAAAACAGAAACAATTCTGATACAAGAGGCTTCACGCACTTTAATACATAAAGTGACTCTCATACATGCGAGTTTATGCTGCTCTCAAAATAATTTATCTATGCATGATACAAGGACTGTAAGGAATAAACTATGTGGAAATAAACTAAAACAATATTCATAAACAGGATCAATAACTTTTTTATTCTGTTAAAAGTAAAAGTATTTCTTATAAATAAATTTTTCTACTGTGATATTAATCGATCCAAGGAAAATAATTTGCAGTTTTGTATGAATGAATTTTTTCAGAATTTTTTTAATTCATTTATTTTTATCTTGATAGCAAATAAAATATGAATTTAACTTAAATTCATTTAAACTTTTTTTCTTTTCATTTTAATTTTTTAACAAATTAATACACTAAAATTAAAATGACAGGCATTTAACTGCTCAATGTAAAGACGTATAAAATAATATTTTCACACATATTAATCCACATAATGACTGAATGTGAAATTTTATTAAAAAAAAGAATAGGAAAAAAATCGTTTGAAAATTAAATAATTTCAAATGACCATAAAACTACTCTAAGCATTTTTCTTTGTGATTATAGTCTTTTTTTAAATTCTTTTGATGCTTATTCCATCATATTTTGATACCGTGAAAACTGTTTCTGTTTTTAAGCCCTTGTCTGCCGCGGGCGAATGTATACGTCTCCCTAAGTCCATGTGTTAACTGTCCCTGGCATATATATATGTCTTGCAACTATATACGTATATATATACATGGCACTGGGGACCGAATCTCGCAAGTTATCCTCGGTAGGTAAGGGGTTAATGAAATTTCGAGAAATAAGAAATTAAATAAAACTTCTAAAATTAATTTATCATGCAAGACTAGAGATTTTACTAAATAACGAAGATTTCAATAAATATTTAGCCTCAATATGAAGTAATAGAAATCATTACTAAGTAAATAAAATAAAAGATAAATTTATAGCTATCATACTTAATGGAAGTTTTTATTCATAGTAAAAGAAAGGTAATAAATCTTCTCACGTTATTTTGAGTTTTAGAAAACTTATTGCTTAATAGTTCTTAATGGTATATTTGCTGTAATAAATATGATACGTAATATCAGTAAAAGGCCTATAGTACCTGTGTTTACCATTACAGCAACCTCTTTAATACTTCTTTTCTTAAACATACATAGTGTTATTACTAAAATGTTCCATGAATTAATGAAGGTGTTTAAATTCTTAAAATTTCCGTAAAACTAAAATAAATGAGTAAAAATCAATTCGAAAATCGCGTGTTTTAGCTAAATATTTAGAATAAAAATGTAAAGCAAGTATATTCTTTCGGCATAATTTTTCAACTAAAAGGGGATACTTAATTGAACAGTAATTTATAGATATAAGTGTAACTCGTTTGTTCTTTTTAGTAAAATAGTAATTATAATATTAAAATTAATTAGAATTATTTATTATATAGTCTTCTAGAAAGATATTAAATATAAGAAGACAAAAAGAATTTTTCTTAGTTCTTTAAGGCAGGAGAGAAAATCTTCAGAATAATTAGTGGCCAAAAGGGAATTTATTTTTGGGCATAGGAGAGAGAAATAATCAAAAGTTCTTCTAACATTCTGATGATTAGATAAATATAAATTTATCTGACTTTATTTCAGTTGTGAGAATTCAGAGTAAAAGTTTCCTCTTATGACTGAACATATTTTATTCAAGATGTTCCAAAATATAAGCATACCCAGAAAAATGCTTACATAAAAACATTAAAACACGCTCATCAAAGGATATAACTCATATAAAAAATGTAGAATTTTGTTAATTAAAAGAAGTGCTCATCTGATTAGCAAATACTAATTAGCATATTGTTTTGTTTGTGACATATTCTTTTTCAATTAGACAATTCTCATACCTATATGAGCTCTCTTTCAGCAGACAAAAAACGCATGAAGGTGGAGGGCATAGTCAATGAAGTATATACGATGCTCATTTCTCGGACTATTGCCAAATTTTACACACTTTGAGTACGCTGAATCTATGCAGAAATTGAAAAGAAGGTGAGATACGATGATGGCTATTGAACTCAGTGTTACCTTCTTGTCCTAATAGTATATTCACTAATATTTCCCATTACATGGATTCTCATGAATGTATTATTTAATTTGAGTAAAGTAATTAAGTTTTATGTTATAAATAGTTTATGAAATACTTATTTAAGTTGAACATATATTTTCGGATTACACCACTGTATTTGGATAAGAGTTTAGTGAAGACTGGATGGTTTGTTAATTTGAATTTCAACTCTAATAGAACTAAAATACATATTTCAAGATTAAAACAATAATTTTTAGCTCTGTTATTATTACATGAGCATGTATTTTAACATTTATCATTTTTTGCGAAAAAAATAGGTAATATTTTCCTTGAATTTGATTTCAAATGAGTACATTTAAAATCAAATAATATTATTGTACTATTCACAAACTCTTTTTTTCAATTAAAAGTATGAAAGAAAATTTTATTAAGTGTGTATTATATTGATTTGATTTCGTGGTTACGAATTAAGAAAAACATTTTTTTTATTACATTCTTAACATTGCGCTTCTTCATAGATGTGCTATGGGTTACAGAAAACTAGAACGCTTTATTCATAAATTATTTGCAATTGGGCTAAATTAAACTTGAGTGCGATTTTGAAACGGCTAACGGCAATTAAGTTGAAAGTTTGTTGATATATGTAGTATCCGTTTTCAATGAAAAAAATAGTTGTAACAAATCATAGTTATTAGTATAGCAGTAGATAAAATATTTGAAAAATAAAATAATTTTTAAGAGAAAATAATTCACTAAATTCATAAGGTTGTTTATAAAGTGATAAGTGATTTGTGCGGGTTTTTTATAAGGGTGATATTTCTTGAAAAGAAATGCATTACAAGAAACATCTGCAGGGAGATTGCCAATAAACAAATTGTTTATTATATAATATTATGCATGAATGGATATTCTGCGATGAGATGAATCTTTGCTGGCTTTTAAATTAGTGAATTTCATCAAACAGTTCTATACTACACTGTGTAATTATCCTTAAGTCTAGACTAATTTTTCTTACTGCATATCCGAAGTTATTTATTTCTACAGAAAAAAAGGATATTGGTGCAAAAAATTATTCCAAGCATTTAAAAAAACAGATAATGATAATTGTTTTCTTTCCCGAAATCCATTTCAGAAAAAAATATGAACAAAAAATAATATTTTTCAACTTTGATATTTCAGGACTTTTGCTTCTAAATACCATTCATTAAAAACTTTGGCAAGAAACTAAAAAACAAACAAAATATCAGGTAAATTACAAAACATTTTTTTTTCTAAACATCGCCTCCAGTTTAATTGGGAAACATTCTTTTATTCTCCCGAAAGAAAACCATCTCTAACCAGATGGCATCTGATGATTTAAAAAGATTAATTGAAATTAACAAGATTTTGTTGCATTTAATATTTCAGTAACGGGGATTAGTTTGTCGCTAAAAACATCAGCAGCCCGAGTCAATCCATCATTGTCATGGGTGCACAGACAATAAAAAGAATAGGAAGGAGTTCTTTCTGGAAGTCCACCGGCGAGTTAATAAATTTCCATCTTGAAAGGCGAGTTGTACTTAATACTTGAAAAGAAAAAAAAAAGAAACCAGCAGAAACCTTGTTTACCTTTTTGGCTGAAAAACATTAAGTTGAAATGAATTTTCGTCAGTGTTAAAAGGTCAAAGAGGCTCTATAGAGAAAAGGACTAAGTCTGTTTAAAAATTACATTTCTAATCTAAGAAATTCAAAATAAGCAGAGAAACGAGAAATTTTTAAGTGTTTCCTGTGACATTCTATATTTGCTCTTTGGAATGTTTCTTTTATTGATGAGATATATTTTTATTTCCTTTTAAGATTTTTTAAAGTAAACATAACACTCTCAGACATTTTTTAGACAGCCATTTGATTTAGAATGCCATTTGATTCACTAAATGCACTGCTGAAAGAATTGAAAACTTAAAATTTTTATACATTTATTTGACCTTATTAGTTATATTTTGTAGAATAATTTTGGCATTCTAACATTTTAAGCACGAAAAGTTTCACACTTTTTCTACAAAAGTTGATGGAATTATGAAATTTTAAATAGCAACATTTTCGATTATTACTGAACATTTCAATGATCGCCTTGACGAAGATCCTTCAATCAGAGAATAGCACTTCCACGAATCAGCCGTTGACAGGATTAAAATAATGAAGTTAAAGAATAATGAAATAGTGAATAATTAATAATGAAATATAATTTTAAATCGATCAACTAGAAAGGAGTGGAACTGCGAGAGTGAATGCGAGAGTGCCAAAATTATTCTACTAAATATGGCTCATGCGAATGGGAAATTGTTATAAAGTTTAAGCTTTATTATTTTTTCAGCTGTAAATTTATTGACTTTAATAACATAAAATACAATTCTTTAAGTTGCTTAAAAGAACTTTCTGACTAGAAATACTTGCTTAATTCTAATGATTTAGAAATTGCCTATTGGACCTCGAGTATAATAGCCATCTCTGTAAAGTGAAACTGAGAATGCTTAATATTGAAGAAACATCAGTTGAAAATTTAATGAGTCTTAGAAGTTATCTTAAGACTTACAATATATCCGGAGGAAAAAAATATAAGAAAATTTAATTCATTTAACTTCTTCTGGCAAGCAACATAGAAATCATATTTCATGCAGTTTGATTGTTTACAGTACATACATTTTTCACATACTTTTTGTATATATTTTAGAGTCTGAAAGTTCTAATTATTTGCTGATTTTTTGCATGGTGTTTTGCATGAGAGAATAAATTTCTTATTCTTTTTTCGATCCATTTATACGTTACGGCATTTTCTCACGTACTTTCAAAATTATATTACAAAACATAAAATTTGTTGCATGTAAGAAATTCAGTTATAAATAATGTCTTGTTTGTGGATAGACGTATTCCTGCACAAGGAGCTATGTTTCAAGATATAATGTTTTAAAAAACATTTATTGAATATCCAGTTTTCTTTATTTAAATAGTATAATTTATGTTTCTTGTAAGTTTTGCTGAAAATATCAATAATTAAAATCATAATTAACTATATTATTTATTCTTAATACTGAGTTTGTACTAACTTTTTACAATTATTCTAAATAGCTGCAAAAATAACCCCCTATTTTATATAAAAAATATTGCCTCTAATGTTGGTTAATAGCATATTACACAACTTTAAAATGCAATCGGCTTTTTCTTTCGTCTGATATTTATATTCCGCAATCAGTGACAATATTAAAATTGTTTTTTTTGCATTCCAGCTAGAACTTATGCATTTCTCAAAGATTAAAAATAAGTAAGATGTTAGTCCTCCTCTATATTTTTTCTTTCCATGCTATTTGGCTTAGTTATCAATTTCAGAAAAAAAATTTAGTAAAATGTATCATATAACATTTTAAAAATTTTTATTCTAAGTGTAAGTGACGTTTCAGCAGCTATGAATCACGTAGATTACGGATAATACCATTAAGGAAATAAATTTCTTTTAAAACCTTGTATAATTTATTTGATGAGTTGAATTTTTCTAGAAAATGAGCCACCTTGGTGTCGTAAAACTAACTAAGTATCAAGAGTTTTCGCCTCGATTTATTCTTAAGAAAGGAAAGTAATATCTTTCTTAAAAGAACTGTTTTCTTTTCTGATGATCCTTTAAAAAGTACTACTCGCTTAATTTGCTAATTTAAGAATCACAAGAAATTTATTTTGACAGCTAAGAAGGTTATCTTAAAATGAATTTATTCTCTTATATTTAACATTGTTTTATGTTTGTCTTTGCGAATATGTTTTACTGATTTCAATAAAAAGAAAAGAATATGAAAAATATTATAAAAGTATACTATAAGAGATATATACAGAACTCGCGAATGCTTTCATCAGCAATTAAATTTTTAAACTTTCAAAATAAATTGCGGTAATGCCTGTTCAGAATTCTATTCATCTACTATATTTCACTTCATTATAATATTTATCACGTTATATTTAAAATTTTTACTTTTGAGTCAATGAAATATTTTAACTATTACGTGATCCACATTGTATTTATTTAATGTTATAAAATTTTATTATAACATTCTATTAATTTTTTACTAGTTGCTTTGCAGAATTTTATTTCGCATTTCTGAAAACTAAAGATAATTCTCAAAGTATAAATTAGTGGTGAGATCAAAAGAGCATTTGAATTCGTAGATAATTATCTTGAATTGCAAATGTGATGACTGTACAGTGCAAATATTTTTCAAAATTTTTCTATATAGAAGTGATGGGAGCAATAGCGTTGTAGTTTTGGGGCATGTGTGGGAAGATTTATTTTCGTATTTTATCTTTGATGGTAGAGAGCAAAATCGGATAATTTTGACTGCTTCTCGTATTTGTTCTGTAATATTTGGGCTAAAATATAGTTTGTAAATAAAACAGAAACATGTATCCGTTATTAGAGAGTTTACTCATAAATTCTTAAATTTTCAGATATTTTCTGTAGCTGAATGTAAGGAACACAATTATTTAACTTCTACTCATCTAAAAACATGACCAAAGCATTTGGCGTTCTGAAATCTCTATAGATTGCATCTCAAAACATGAATTCGCACTTCGCATTATGCGATTTTTATTTTTTCAAATTTCATTGCAAAATATGAGCTGGTAAGTTCTATAAATAATTATGTTTTATCACGGCATCGACGAAGTCGTATTAAAAGACTGCCGTTTATGGGAGGTTCGTTTAGAGCTCATTCAAATAAAATAAAATCCCCTTTCAGATTATTTCCTTAAATTTATTTCCTTTACATTAATTAAAATTTTATGGTATTTTATAATACAAGCGGATTTGAAACTGAAACAAGTTATTGCAGAATGCTTCATTTAAGTATATAATCATTTTAGTTTCTTTGCAGATTTAGGCATTTTCCAGATCTAAGCAGGGTACATAATGAAGTCCTCCTTAAAATAAAATGGTCAATTTAGTTTCACATTCCAGAGTATTTTTGATATATTAATGATTTATTTTTGGTTAATTATTTTCTTTTATACGAAGTATAGAGAAAGTATTGTAATCATCAAAAAATTCGAACTCGAGATCTCCACGTTTCAAACCTCATCGAGTTAGAAAAACACATTTTTGGCATTATGTCTGTTATGTTATTCTAATTTTGTGTCGAATTTTGGTGTCAATCGAGCAGCCAGCTGGAGTCTAAAATACATATTCTCACTACAGATTCAGTAAAAATGTTAGATTCAGGCCAAAGATCTAGATTTCGTAAATATTTCACCAATGGTATGAAGGTATTTGCGGCCTTACCCAAATTCCACAATTTTTTACAAGGATGTAATTAATTAAAGAATATTCTAGAAAGTTTCAGGTAGACAACTCCTGGAGGTTTTTATTATTTTTATTATCTTAAAACCCATGTGAAGATGCGTTTGTGTTTATTTATCTATTACGACTCCAGACTGAGTAGCAAACCGCGTTTGTACACAATATCATTGAAACTGATTTTCGATGTTTATAAATTTCTGAATCAGTCACTGCTCTGTCATCTTCTTAGAATCATTTAAATAAAGATACTAAGGCTTCTAATAGAGTATATTTCATAGTATGTATTTTGGTCGCCAGTTCCCTATTAGCGTTATCATTATAAGGGAATCAACTGAATATAACCAAAATGGAGCATGGATCACGGTTAGGAAGTGAATTTTTCTATTTTTCCCTTTATATTTTCAATATATAATCTATTTTTCTGTATTATATTTATATATAATATAATAAATCCCATAATATCTTATATATTTTTTACTTTCCTAAATGGAATTAATTGAATAAAATTTTAATTAAATTACAGATGAATATAATTTAATATAAGCAATTTAGCAAAATTAATTTTTAGAAAAGTGCCAATATACCCAGCTGTTTGCGTAAGAAATCAAAGATGAATAAATTTGAAAGAAAACTGCAATACGTGGATTGAAACTCTAGGAAAAATTTCTGAAATATTATTAATTTTAAAGTTTTCTTTGAAATTTATTACAAATCCTTGAGTTCATCTAGACTTTTTATTTGCCATTCAAGAGTCAAAAATGAAATATAACATTATTGAAAATCTATCGCACTTTATCAAACTTTAAATAATTTATAACGTTATTTAATCTATGGAAGTTTATTTATATAATGAAGTTAAATCTTACGCTTGATTATTCAGAAATATATTTATTTTGTATAAAATAATTACATCTTTCGGGTTTTAATTTTTATATCAACAACCTTAAAAACCTAGTGAGATCCACACTTTTGCTTTTAAATTTAACCACTTACAATCTACGTTTTTTATTAACATCACAAAATGACTGAAATTTAAAGATATTTATGAGAGTTCTTTTAATACACCCTAAAATATATTATCTTCAAAAAGACTTCGGAATATTTTTAAAAAAATTAATCCTGAGTGAATTTTCATAGTTAATTTCTTTTAAATATATAAGCTTCTTTACTGCCATTCTTAAAGTCACCTTAGTCCCATTTCTTATATTTCACGGATGTGATGGCAATAAAAAATCATGTCTTTTTCCAAATGGGTGTCAGTAGTTTCTTTTTCTGACCACATTCCAAACTACCACCTCTCTTGTTTGAATGAAACAATAAAATGTTTTACAACCAAATGGTTCCCTAACGACTTGTAAACGAAAGAAGGGGAAAAAACACACACAATATTCACAAGAATGCTTTTGAAAGAAAAATCAGTTTTTCTTTTCCTTTTGGAATAATACTTCTCGCACATCCGAAAATGTAGTAATAGTTTTGGAAATTATCCAGAATATTCCAGCCAATGGACTTTTCTGCATTCAGAAAAGGATACAGAAAATTCTGCCTGAAAATGTAATCAAATCCATCTCCACTTCTCCAGAGCTGAAACTATATATATATATATTCCATTTTGCTGCTGACGCGGTTAAAGTAATAAAAAAAACATATAATAAACCTCAGTTGAAAGTGTCCTTTGTGTGAGTGAAATGATAAAACAGTTTTTATATTTAAAGGGAAATAGTATCGAAATCCTGTGTCCTGTTGCTGATTCACTAGGCTCAGTATTGGACTTAAGAATGCATTCAGATGAAATTTTCAGCAAAAGATTTCGATTACGGATAAAAGTAAACTTGGATTTCTCTTTAATGATGGCCGGTAGTTTTTTTTTATTTTCATTCAGAAAGTTTTATCAAGGATATATATATATACACACTAAAAAGGAACAATTTATTGATTTCAGTTAAATTTCATTATCAGTGATTAATACAGTCGATTTAATATTAGAATACAGTAAATAAATCAGTACAGTAAATAAATAATTATGTGAATGCATTAAAAAGTGTGCTAATAATAAAGTAAAACATTTATTTAAAAAATAAAAATAAATACATTTATTTAAAAAAAATTAAACTAATTTATTTATAGGTTTCTTAAATTCTAACTTTACATTACGAGCTATCATTTTCATCTTTATATGATCAAAATGCATCTTACGGATGCAAATTATATTTAATTGTATGTTCATCTGGATTTAATTATTTTTCATTAATAACCATAATAATTACTCAGTATGAAAATGAGTATTCTGTAAGAGAAACTTAAAGTATAAAGCGTTAAAAACAGTTTAGAAATATATATTCCATGTGCGCATATTAAATATTGTAACAAAAGCAGGTCAATATCTTTTGTATCAGCAAACTGTTTTGTTTTATAAAAATTTCCATTTTTTTTCAATTTTTCTATAAATTATTTCATTTTCTTTTTCGATTAATACTCGCAACTTAATTTACTTTTATTATCAAATTTTGCACTAGAAAAATGATTAATACACAAATATTCAGTTCAAAGCTATATTCAATATAGAAGTTAACTCAGAAAAGGAATTGTGAAAACATAACAAAAGATTTGTATGAAATTACAGAAAAAAGCGCAAATATATATTATTTTCGGAGAATGTCTGTTTCTTTTTTTAAAAAACTCGCGTAGTGCACCAAAACAATTCATAATAATGCTTCTTAATCTGGGTTTCTAAATTACCTAGATTTCAAAATTAATTTACGAAGAGTGAAAAAAGAACATAAAAATGTTTATTTTGTATATAAATTCCACACTTTATTTGTAAAGTAAACGTTTTATTAGAATTAAAATAAGGGTGAATAATTATGTTTTCATAGTGTAAAATGTTCTCATTATCATTTAAAATAGAAAAATATGCTCCAATTTTAAAATATTATCTTCTGAAAATTTCATTCAATAGTTTATAGATGTTTCTTAAAAGCCTGGCAGTGGTGACTCAGATTTGCTAGGTCTTTTCGCAACATACTTCAAGTATTTGTACTCTAATTGCAATATGATATGGGGGCTAGAGGGTCGTGATTTAGTGACTCCCTATCCACGGCACAAACTGCATGTTGTATATTGATTCTTTTGGAGTGAAACATCCTTTTGTATTGGTGGGGTGTGGGTTTGGAACAGAACGTGCCGATTTAACTTTATATTTAAAATAATAGGTAGCCCAAAAAACAAGTACATTAGCTCCAAGTACTGATCCGATTTTGCAAACGTTTGTTTTATATGAAAAATTATAAACCTTTGAAATATCATCAACGTGTTTGCAAACCAATCTCTCCGTTTGCGAGAGTAATTTCAAAAATACTAAGCTACTGTACACACTCTATAAGCCCCCCCCTCCCCCTTTCCCTAATCATTATACTGATTTCGATAATTTTTTTTATATGAAAAATGTCATTTTCCTTAAATAAGCCATCAATACTGTTGTCAGTCACCGCCCTTTCGATTTCGAGATATTAGAAAATAATACCTTGATAGAGATTTCAGCCTCAACAAATGGACAACTTTCTCCAAGTCGTCAAAATACTCTATATTTATTCGAAAATAATGTGAGCCATTACTTTCTTTTGTTATGATAAGATTTAATTCATCAAACTTGGTTGACACGACTAAATTAATACTATAAATATGGTGGGAAAACGGCTGATCACCGAAGGGAGCTAGTTTCATATACAAATTTATGGATTACAGCCATCCGTAAGTGAATGGTGCTCAAAAGTATTTTTAACTCTCAATATATATATATATATATACACACAATGATTTCAGCTCTTTTTTTTTGCAACCGCTTAATTATTCGAAATTAAATTTTGTATTAAGCAGTTATTCTTCAGGATAGCATTGAAATTCACCTGACATTACACTTAGTGGCTAAATAAAGATGCCCATATCCAACATCAAGAGTCCATTATGTTTGCATACGGTGTTAAGTCACAAATATTATCCTTTTTCAACATATACGATGTATTCAAACAGTGTGGTAATTTTCAAGTATGCTTTGCAAGTATAAATTGAACATGTTATTAGGTATTGTAGATTATATTAGTATCTCAAAAATAGATGTTTTTGCAAGACATCAAACCTCAGAAATACATTATTCCAAAAGATTATCGCTATTTTGGCCACTAGTGTAGATATATACACTATAATGAACTAATTCACTATAACAGTTATTTTTCCTAAACAGTCAAATACTTTTGAAAACTGATTATTATTTTCTTTTACGGACACAGCACAAAACAACATAACACATGATAACAGCTTTAAAAATAGAAAGGAAATTTCTGTAAGTATAAAAGCAGCAAGGCCCTGAAAAAAGTAATGCGAGTTTGGGAAAATGATTGGCATCAATAAAAACCCGGAATGTCAGGGAAGAAGCAATGAACTAAAGTAACTGACAGAGAAAAAGAATGGCTATTATCAATCTGTCAGAAGGCGGGAGGCGCGTTACAAAAGCAGTAGGTATGCTGGGGCTTCTACAGGCATTAATTTGCATAAAAATCTATGAACAGTTTTTGGAATCGTATAGTTAGGACATCAACTACTTTTCAAAAGCAAATAAGTTTATATAAAGAAGCAGCTTATTTCTAAAACGAGAACAAATACATTCTTTCAATGAACATAATGATTCATAAATCATCTCCGACGCCAATATAAAAATTTTCTACACCATTCATAGTTTCGGAGTTCAAAAGAAGACAATTAGTTTGAAAAGATAAAATGACAGAATATTTTTTAAATGTTTCTCCTTAAAGAGTTTGATGAATATAAGAGTCTCTTGAAAATAAATAAATTAGGATTATTTTTATTTATTACTTATTTACTTATTGTTTAAAACTTGCATAACCCATCATTATTTTTATTTGATAACGATAATTATCTGTAACACTGAGAATTTATGAAATTTGTCTGTTTATTAAACCATTGTAAATACAAATAAATTACTAGTTCCATGCACATTCTATTCCATATATGCTGTTTAATAATTCGTTATTAGAAATAGACTACTTATTTTGAGATTTCTTTATAAAGATATTTGATAAAAAAGATGTTGATTAAATTTCTTTTTCAATTTAAATAAAATTCTTCATCATTTTCTGATTTGCGGTATGGATTTTCAAGTAGATTTATTAATTATTTTTTTTTTAATAAAACTTATGGTTTTATGTTGCAGAAAAATATTTTGTTTCTTTTGCATTTCTTTATAAATACAGTGATACAAGTGTTGCAGCAAGCGAAAATGAATAAGATATTTTAGAAATATAAAGCAAAACAATTTCCAACGTATTCTGGATTTAGCAAAAACAGTGAGAAGATTTATTTAAATATTTTCAGACATTTATATATTGCTGATATACGCGGAACAATGTAATTTTAATGTAATTGAATGCCTAGCTTAATGATAAAAAACTATTTCTATTCTAAAAGGAAATAAGCAAAATGAAAATTTTTTACCATCCTTGCATTCTCTAAAATAAAACAAATATTACATCACAAGGAAAAATACTGATATCATAAGAAAAAAATATTTTTTATTGTCTTTCACATCATTAAATACAGGATCGAAAAATATAGGAAGCAAGACGAAGAAAATTTTCTATCATGCATTTTTATGATTTCTTACTTTCAACTATTTGCTTATATCAGAAGGAATGATGAAAACTTTCATCTATTATGTTATTTACTAAGTTCAATGTAGTGATATTTTCCAAAAAAAGATTTGTTGTAAGGATCAGGAACAGCGCAATTATTTTGGGATACAAATCGGATACAAATATTTGGATACAAATATTCGGATATTTGGGATACAAATAGGAAACGTTGCTTTGAAAGGAAAATAATATATTTTCTAATTTACTCGAGAAACAATATTTAGAGTATTTTAATATTAAGTTTAAAATTGCTTACATTTTTCTGTGAGTATGATAATAATATTTTAGTGGTCATTTTTTATCATTTTCCTTTTTGATACCCATTTTCAGCGATTAATGAGTATATTGATTTTTTATAGTTTCTGGGTGTTGGCATTCTTATCACAGATTATTTCACTTTAATTTGTTATTATTGTTTCTAATCATTATTGATTTCACTTTCATTTTTCATTATTGTTACTTGCTAACCATTATTGGTTTCACTTTTATTTTTATTATTGTTACTTTCCAATAAAGTAAGGTATGCTGTCCATCATCTCAAAATGGATTAACTGTTCATATTAACTATTGAACAATATCATTTGGTCGGTTTCTTTTTGAAAAGGAAATCAGTAAATTTGTGGCCTATTTTCAGGTCAGCTCTACTTTATTGATTGACAACTATTTATCCACAAATAATCAGATAATATTTTTCCTTTTAATAGATATGTTATTAGACATTGTTTTTTTTTCTTTGATACTTATTTTGAACTTTCGTGAGAATATTTATTTTTAAACGTTTCTGGAAAATAACTTCCTCATCGTGGATATTTTCATTTACTTTTTTTTACATCATTTCTGCTTTTTAAACATTGTTAGTTATGTTTACTATCTCCTCAAAATAAACTGATTTTTACATTAACTGTTGAATACAATAATTTACTCCGTGTCTGTTTGACAAAGTTGTTAGTTAACTTCTTCCATATTTTCAGGTCAGTGACATCTGTTTAATTAAAACCAATTTACCAGAAAATAACGGATTTAACCTCTTTTAATAAATATTATTTTATGTTTAAAAATAATTTTGTAATATTTTTAAATAGAGTTTTTTATCAATAATTTGAGATGGATTTATTTAAGAGAGAATTATGCTTCTGGTCCATAAAATTTGCAAATAACGAGCAAATGAGAGATATTTACTGGAAATATAATACAGCCCTTTGAAAAAAAATTGCTCAAAATATAAAATTACCAGTTTGATTTAAACAATGTTACAATAACTTTCTTTTTTTCTACATTCCCCAAAACTAAATTTTTCATCTCCCAGGTCAACATATGTTCAAAAACTTTAATTCAGACTAATAATTTAATTATAAAATTTTAAATTCAACCTAATAATTTAATAAAAAATTATAACTGAAATTCGGAATCGATAAAAAATTCTTACGATATTACATTATTACATTGATTGATTACCAGTAAATTATAAGAAGTATATCAATCATGCAACAAAAATATCTAAAAAGGATTGATCTGGCCTTAGGCCATATTGGACCATTTTGAAAATAAAAATTTGAATGAATACGGCACTTTGAAATTAATAAGTTGCTGATTAAGAATTCCTGAAGATGAATGGATGGATAAGAGATAAAGTGGATGAAACGGGTAGAAGGGACTTTAAGGTCGGATTTGCATACAGAGTCGCGTCAGCACATCTTTTAATACAGGAAATGATCTTGCAGTAATGCTTATGTATGCAAATTCATAATTTGATTTCAGAAACTTCATTTCTGAAAGCGGAAACTGTGAGAAAGAACGTTTTAGAATAATTTTAATGGAAGTAATCTCAAAGATTGGAAATTATATGCTGAAGACTGCGAGAATGTATTTCACTGCATCAGCGATAGAATGCTTTTATGATAAATTTTAGCAGACATTTGTAATGATTTGTTTTATAAAGATTTTTTGAAATTTATTTTAATTTGTAACAATTTTAATAAAAAGTAAGCTTTCAAAATTCTTCAAGAATTTAGGGAGTTTTCATTTTAAAACTTTTCGGATTCATGATTTTTTATTTGTTACTTTAATGTCGTATATTCCATTTTTGTGTCTTATTTCTTGAATATAAATAAGAGGTATTAGATTTTTTTAAATGAATTTATAAAATCTACCTTTTATTTAATTTGTATACATGCAAAAACTCAAAATTCGGTGTAGTTCTTTCGATTTAGTTAGATATATTATTTTAGACCTATTTAAGTATGTTATTCTCATATATTTCGATACAATTTTCAGTATTCCATATAATTTTTGATATCAAGTATATGATTTAAGCTTTTAGAGAAATCCAACATCAATACAAAATTTGTCATTGCAGATTTTATTTAACGAGTGTTCCTGATTTTTGAAAATTTAGAGCTTTCTTTCAATTTAAACAAATTTAAGTTGTGAAGAAAATTAAATCCTCAAAATGTGTTCCTTAATGATTCAGTCATTCTATTTTAAATGAAGAAATCGCAAATTCATTTTATACTTGTTGCTCTCTTAAAAACATTCAAATTTAGGATTTCCATCATATTTTGGTTTTACTGTATTATTCTTATGCATGATAAAATATTTTTTTTTATTATAATTGAGGAAAATGCCATGTAAAATAACCGAATATTTTTTTCTTTTATTTCATAATTTCATTAATTTTAACGCTGATATCGGAAATCCCGACCATAAAAGTGGGGTCGTATTATAAAACATTCTACTTTATTAATGATATTACAGAGTAACTATCCATTGCATATTCAGATGGGTTTGTATCGATTAAACATAATAAAATGTAATTTTGAACTTTAATTATCGATAGTAATTTTATTTTAATATTAATGCACAATTTTTCCAAAAACATAGCTAAAATTGCTATTAAAGCACAAGAAGAAATTTGACCTAGTTTTAAACAGTTTTTAATGAATAACAATTTTTTAAACTAAAAATCCTAATAATTACAAAACATTAAACATCTTTTGATTTGAAATAATTGAAGTTAAAATAACACAGAGTTTTAATACACACTTTGAAATTTTTGAGTCATATTTAATTCAATAAAAAATTTCAAATCTATTTAGCGAATAATAATGTTACTGAAGGGCAATGAAATAGAGGATTTAATAGTGTCATATTTTTACATAACACACGTGCCTTCATATGAAATTTAATCTCAAACTGTGATATTTTGATATGAAATTAAAAAAATATTGCTCTATAATTAGACAGTCTATTATTTTTTAAATGATAGATATAGACTCAATTTTTAACTATTCGTAACAAGACAACAATTGTTAACATAGCAATAATCTTTGAATGAGTTTTATTTTGTCAGCAAAATACAATTTAGTTATATTTAATTTTAGCCAATTAATATTTTTTAGAAGTTGTATCAAGACTCAATATCCAATCGAAACTGTAACATTAAACAAATATAAAAGTATGGAACATCTATTAAACAGATGCATTTTATCTTTTTCGGTTATAAAAAAGAAATAAAATAAGTTTATTCACATAACCAAATTTAATGCAAAAAATAAATTACTAAGCATTTCTCTTTTGGCAATCAACTAAGAATGACTGTACTACTGCTACAAAAATAAAAACATTTTCAGTCGTTCGTCGCTGAAGATGCGCTATTCCCAAGATAAAAATTATAATTTGTTTCCGAATAAAACCTTAAATAAGCTATAATAATGAAATGAATTAAATTAGCCTTAACTGACAAGCTTATAATGTGTAAATTGTTATCAGCAATAAAATATCCATGAAAAGAAAAGCTGGAATCTAAAAGTCTTCAGAAACTAAGGGATGGTGCTTTGTGTTAACCGGATTGCTTTAACAATTGAGGAATTTTCATGGATTAAAAGAAGTTATAGGAAGCGTGTTGATTAATAGCTTCTGCAGGCTTTAAAAAATAATGACTGAAATTTCAAAGAAGATAAAGCTAAGGCTTCCAGTATTATGCTTGTTTTATTGATTTTTCTACAACGTGTTGAATATTTGACAGCTTTTCAGATGATAATCCAAGATAATACAATAGACAGGTTTCTTGAATGGTGTTCCAGTAATAATGAATTCCTTTTTTAAAAGAATTATTAATTATTAAAAAGAATTATTTCTTAGTTTTTAAAGGATATATCCAGCACAATTTTCATAAACTTCTATTTGGAAGCACCAAAATAAAGTAAGTTTAAAAGAAAGTGCATTAAGTTGAGATAAAATAAGTTTTTTTACTAAGGAAATATGTAAAAGAGAAGTATGAAGATGTGTGATAAGCATCTAAATTGTTTCGATAACGGTGAATTAATATAAACTCAGCTTTTAAAAGAAAAAAACTTAATTTGATATAAAGTATAAATTTACTTTTATTTTATTATAAGTTTTCTTCATATTTTTCATCATTTTACTTTCGGTGCTCGTAGGGAATATATTTTTACTTCATTTGAAATTTTAAATATCGTATTATTCAAAAAGTGAATAGTAACCATCGAATGAATAATTATACTATTTATTTTACATTTGATTCCTTTTTAATTCATTTCAAATATTTTATTCATTCTAAGAAATGAATAAATTTAGAATTAAATTCATTATAATGCGTTATTTTAAAATTGACATTCTTGTTTTTATGATATTTTCTAGAAAATTGTGTGGTTAATGTGACCGAATTATATCTGAATCTCGAAGATGAATCTTGGTGATTATCGCACTAAATCAATCTCTTATAAAGATTCCTAAAGTAACAATATGCTTTTAGATTTTTAGGCAAACATACTTCAAATTTGTAACTGTTGGTTAGGGAATGTTTTATTTATAAAGGAAAAATATTCAGTTGCTGTTTGATCATAAATAAAGCTTAATATTTTTGTATGAATATATTTTATATGAATAAATGTCATGAGATATGTTTGACTCAAAAATCGTTCAAAACGATCTACAAGGCATACCTTTCAATTTAAAGCTACAAATTTGGCAGTCAGTTATTTTTTAGTTAGTAAAATCTAGTAATAAAGTTATTTTTAAGCTTTAGTTAGATTTTTAATTAAAATAGTAATTGAACTTTACCATTTTCTTTCAATAATGTCAGAACATATTATTTACTGCATAGAAAACCTTTTTACTTTTTTTAAAAAAATTAAAGGAAAAAAAAACATTAGCTTTCTATCATAATTCTACATCTTTACAGTCTTTTCCGTAATTTTTATAAATTTTTAGAATATTTCATAAGCTTTACAACAATACATATAATTGCTGTAGTTATTGCTTCAATAGCACGCGTTTTGAAACGATGTTAAATATATATTTTTGAGTGCACGTTATTATTGCTATAATTAAATTCTTAAAATAATATAAAGAGAAGAGAATCAAACATAAAATATTTTTCTGTTATGATGTTTCAGACTATAGGATCGATTCTGTAGTCTGATTTGAATATTAATTGATTAATGTAGAATTAAACACCGTATAACATAAGTGTTAAATATAAAAATAAATAAATACAATAAGACAAATAGGAATAAAAAATTTTAAAAATGACCGTTATTTTATTTTTTTGGTTAAAAGAAACTTCACTATAAAATCAGTTTTCCCAAAAAATTGGTACATATTAATAAGTATTAAATAATGTTTTCTTTGTCGTCACTATTAAGCATCATTAACCGAGGGCGTTTTCTTTTTGGAAGCTTTATCCTCTCAACTTTCTTCAACATTATCTTGACTTCTTTTCAGTACGTTTTATAATAAAACCTATTAATTTGAAGTGCTTGCTTTTATCCGCGAGATCTTTAGAAGTTTGTTTGCATGGTGATTGTTATAAACTACTTGTTTAACGCATCTGAAGGATGTGCTGACTCGACATTTCTTTTCTTCTCTTACTTTTCTTCTTTTTGGGGGAGAGAGGGGCGGGGGAAAAGGATCTTAATTTTGGAAATAGAGTTCCGAGTGTTTGGTAAATCCCAACCTTTCTTTTCTCTTTTTAGAATAAATTGTTTTTAATATTTGTTTTTCACCTGTATTGCTGGTTTTTCTAACTATGTTGACATTTTCTAATGTTTCCTATTTCAAATATTGTTGAAATGAAATCAAACTCCAGGATATATTTTTGTTTAAAAAATTTTCTATAATTATCGCACTGTACCAGAGAAAAACTGTGCACTTTGAAGTTCCAAATTTTATGGTAGTTATCTGTAATATAATTGGCATTGACTTACAAGAATAAGGCTTTCATTATATCATAATACTACATCATGAAGTAAAAATAATTTTTTGAATTAAAGGCAGCGTTATATTTTTATTGTGAGAAATTTATTTATACGAAAAATTCAAGAAAATGCATAATTTTACTGCAATTATTATTAAAAGAATTTATTTTTAATTAATATAGCATAATTCCAAAGGGTATTAAGATTGTACATGCATATGAAATTAGAGAAAAAATGCTATTTTCAACTGCTTGATTTATTTTATAAATTATTTCATTTATTAGTTCTTAATTGGATACCGTTTTCAATTTTCATAAGAAACTTAAGCTTCTACAGTTTTAATTATAATTTAGTAAGATTCCTATTTCAACATTCTTTTTGAATTTCAAAAGGGTTTTTTCTCTAGACAAAATGAAATAAAAGTTTACCCATTTTGTTTTAAATAAGGATTTTAAGTTTTTAATAAGGATTTTAACAAGGATAATTCATTTTAAATATTTTATTTTGATAGAATGAGATAAAAGAAAATTTTGCGTTGCTTTGCAATGGATTACATAAAATGAAAATGTCATGAAGCGAAAAAAGATTTATATTTATTTAAAATATTCAATTGTTTTTGAACTGAGAAAATACTGAATTTTTTTAATCGATAATAATTAAAATATTTTTCATTAAATAAAGATATTTTATAAATGTCCTTTCTAATGCTAAATCACCTGGTGGAAAAAGTCAAGAATGAAGTGGCATGGGTTTGAGACTCCTTTTCTTCAAAGGTTCGCTGTGTACGTAATGATAGAAGCACCATAAAAATATCTCTACTATGGTATGTTGTTGAAGCTACAGGAATTCATTCTCTGATAAGTTGTCATTTGATCTGGTTAAAAAATTATAAAAACTCATTTTTGAATAGTTTTAAAGTAATATCAAAATAAAAATGATTTTCTAATCAATTTAACTGAGCAGTATTAAATTTGTGAGGACAGTGTCCTAAATATCAACAATTTTTAAATGACTTTTTAAAAAATATTTCTGAAATTCAAATAAGACTCTATGCATCATAATTTATCTATTAAATAGGGAATTTTAATTATTAAAGTTTAAAGACTCACATATTTTTTTTATTTAATGTCTAACTCACACTATATATATATATATATATATATATTTTTACCGCAAGTGAAAAGAATGTTTTCTGTAGTAAAAATAACTACTCAAATAAAATATTTATTGATAAGAAAAAATAGAAATCAAACGATCTCAATTGATTTCTTTATTTGTAGGACGCAAAGTAATGGGGAATATCCTTCATATATGAACATTCGTCTTTATTTCAATGATCTGCATAAAATAAATTTTGAATATTGAAGTAATTCCTGGAGGATAATCAGGATTTTAACGACTGCACGGCCACAATACATAAAGCAATCTTATAATTCTCATTTTGCTTTGGAATGCTATCATCTTGCAAAGTGATAATATCTATATGCATATGTTCCACGGTGTAATGATGTTATTAAGAAAAAATTGGGCTGTAATTATATAAATATATTTTATCTCATAAATAGGTTTACATTATAGAAAATAAAAATATGGCAATTTGTGAAGAAGATCGTTGAGATATAAGATGTGCAGAAAAATAAACAAAAAAGGAGTTGTACTGATAAAAATAATCACGTAATCAGTAACGGCGGTAAGATATCATACACTATTGAAAAAAATGTCAGAAATAATGATAATGTGCAACTTCTTAGAACGTTTTAAAGACTTTTATTAATATATTAAAATGTGTAAATTTTAATGACATCGTTAATTTACTTTTTTATTGTTAATGATAGAAAAACCATTTCCATATGCTTCCCACATAAAAAGTTATTTATTAATAAAAGAAATGATCATATTTCACGTATTTCTGTTTTTATTGGCAAACTATGCAAAATTTTATTTTACGAACAAAGGACATCCTTTGTGTTATCATTAATGATATACAGTTAAAAATAGAGAATAAAACAACAATATTTGCAATTAAATTAATAAGAAAATTCTGTCTTAATTTGTCTTCATTCATAAGGAAATTATTTACAACGGTAAAATTTTCTCCAAAACAAAGAAAGAGATTTTAACTGTAAACATTAAGAGCAGTGGGACGAAAAGAACAATAAAAGTAAATGAAGCGTTATGAAAAATAAAAAATAATGTATTTTTTCTATTTGAATAATATATTTTAGCTTAATTTATGCAGAAAGTTATAAAGTGAGAGAAGACTAATAGAGTAATTTAACCTGCTGAATTAAATGTGTTCATGTAAACAGAGTTAATCACTATTCCTTTCTTACAATGAAAATAACGATTTTATTCTGTGCTTCTTCGTTGTTTGTTCATTAACTACTCTGCTTGTTATACCGTGCGTAAAATCCAGTAAAAATTGTTTTCAAATGCGCTGAAAGTAGTATTTTTAATTTGAAATATCCACAGTTATTGAAATTTGTTAATAACTTATTCGCCCAAAATTTCGAAATTTGTTGAACATTTTTAATAGCTCCAGACTAGGTAAAGAGTTGATTAAACGGGAGAAAGACTAAACAAACGAGACTTTGTAGAGGAATAATCCCAAACTAATTAAAGTCCATACTTCACCCAATTTTAATTAACAATCGTTGCAAATTGTTTTACCATGTCTAATAATTGAAGATACGTTCAGGAACTTCGGAGCAATTTTTAAAAAAATATCTTTTTTAATTCTTTTCTGTATTATTTTTTAAAAACTTACTAGATTGTCTACAATAATTATCCTCATTTTAATAAAATAAATATTATCAATCAGCATCTCAAGAGTTTTCAAGCTTATATTTTATAGATCTATAGATAGATTATAGCATAGGTATATTATTTTCGAACAAAATATATTGATTTATTATTCATTAATTCACTGCATCTACTTCAAAGTAATTTTTTCCTACTGTAATGCATTTCTGTTAATAGTTTTCAGATTACCGAAACCTACTTTAAAGTCGTTTTACAGAAACCTTTCAGGATTCATAAGTAATATTTTTGCCGATTCAATAGACAAATAATGATTACAAAGAGACACTTTTAACTATGGGAATCACACGGTGCCATATCAGTTCGATACGGATTATGTGGAGCAAATTTTTAAATGAATTTTCTTCCAAAATTCACGAATTATCCTGATTTTCATCTTATTTTTTATCATCTTTAAACGTTTATACTGTTCAAAGACTTATCATGGATAAAAAAAATCGTCTTCAGAGGTCTTTTACAACATATTAAATACTTTTGTAGCAGAAATTGAATTATGAAACCTAAATTTAATGCATAGTTTTTGCTCAATTCAATTTTTTATTTAGAAAAATTGATTAAGTTGAAATTCTTATGTCATTAAGACAAAATTTATTTTCAAACAATAGTATGAAATCAAATATTGAATGTTAGCGAGGTGTTTATATAAATAGTAAAAATATTTGATAAAATTTATCCAACGATTTCTAGTATATATATATATATGCATGTTACATGAGGATCTACCAATATTTTTTAGTTACAGTTTTAAATAAAAATAATAACTCCTCATAATTTGTGTTCTACAAAAACGAAACTATTTAATAGATTTTTTTCAAATTTTTCTTGCTAATATACCATGAAACTTAAAGAAGTTAGTAAACGAAGCCGATTCATAAAGGTTTCAGAACAGTTAATTTTTGCTAATTAAAAAATGTATTTCCATTTGTAGAAAAAATTTGTTCTCTTTAGTGGTGGCAATCCTATTGAATGAAAATATTGTCGATATTTTAAATTATTTTATTTACTTTTGCCTGAGAGTTGCAATTCACAATTCTTAATTAACTTCTTTATCAATCATTAAAAATTGCTGATAACTTATAAAAACAATAACTCTCGGCGATTTTTAAAAATAGATTAATTCACCCTGTAACTTTCAGACCAGAATGAAAACTTCCTTAGTGTGACTGATATCTTGATTCGGATAAATGATAATGTTACAGACGACAAAAGAATTTGAGCATTATAATTCAGAATTTAACTATGATACTAGTAAAAACAAATAATTTTCATCCCAATCGAAGCAATTTATGTTAACTATAATGAAATAGTTTTTTTTCCGGCTTTTGAATTCAACTGCTGTTTTTTTTTTTTTATAATCAATTTCAAATCCAAAGCAGAATTTTTATCAGTACTTGTGTTTTAGAATTAAAATATAATTTTTTTTTCAAGAATTTCTAAAACAAGCATTGTGAATATGAAAAGATTTTTAATAAACGTTTTGAAGACAGAGAGGTTACTGAGAAAAAAGGATTATTTACCTTTGGGCAGTTTATTATATAAAAATATAAAGTTAGTTAGTTGTTTTCCTGAATTTTTTTTCTAATTTAATAAAAGTTTATTACATGATATTAATATCGATTTTAATTCTTTCTGTCATATTTAACTTGCATGAAAAGCATTTTATGAAATTCTTCTGCCTTGATGGATAAATAATAAAGTTATTTTAAACCAATGAAAATATTATATGTTCTCCTATGATTAATATCAATGTATGATTTTCTAAGTCATATGGTGAGTAAAAATGAATTAGACAAAATTTCTTATTTTCAACTTATGGGAAAATAAATATTAATGACTTTATTGAAGCAGAATATCAGATATTAAACGACTTTCTTTTATGTTAAACGAAAATAATTCATAAAGCTATATTAAGATATTAAATAAAGTTTAAAGTTTAGGAAAATTCTTATAATCGGTTCTTTTGCACAGAAATTATCAAGACAGCATTCAAAATAAAGTATAAAACTTTAATTCTATTTAAAATTATAATTGAGAATCGAAAGCATGTCATTAACACAATGAGGATCTATTTGTATGATTTAGACATATGAAATTAATAAGTATAATTTTAAAAAAATATAATATAATAGTAGGAAAGTTACTGTTTAACAGTTTCATCTGTTCATAATTTGGATGATCGAAAGCAGTTTAAGAAATCTTATATAAATTTAATATTTTCTTTAAAAACTTGTGTATTTTGAAACCTTGCTAAATGTGTTCAGCATACCCTTGATGTGTTTGAAAATTCGAATCAAGAATTTTTTAATATTATGCTTATTATAATAAATTAATTATTATAAAACATTTTATCCGCAATTAAAATAACAATCAGACACATATGGAATACGTTTCGTATATCAGAAATTCTATTTGAAGCAGCATGTGCACTTCATATGAGACAGCGCATGACAAAATAATGGATAATTAATAGTAATTTTTATATTTTCATCATTCTCGGCATTTAGTTACTTATAACGTTAATAACTCACCTATATTTCCAAAAGGGAAAAAAATCTGCCAAATAATCAATGTAGGAAAAGTGTCTCACAGGAAATCCATTTATAAGGTTTTAAAAACTATTTTTGGATTTAAAATATTAAAGATAGGTGATGGAAATCTTCTTATGCAACAAAAGCTTCCATTTATTGATAAACATAAGCCCAAACAAATTTATTTATAAAGGAGTTGATATATGAATGGAACTATATAAAATATCAGAATCATAAACTATAAAAAAGGAATTCCAAGTTCAAATTTATTTTGGACTTCACTTATTTTCCACAGTTGACGAAGTGCTATCACTATTGAGCATAACTAGCAACACAAGAATGTATTTCTTAATGCCTACATTATATACCTTTTGCATTAATAAAATATTAATGCATCTGCAATAACCCAAAAGTGTAAAATAATAAATAACCATATCAAAATTTAAAAAAAATTCTTCCATTCTTTTCGACATCCAATTTCACCTGAAAAACTTTTTTGTACCACAAAGTTGCAAAACAAAAAACCCCAAAAGAGGTGCTAGTTATTAAAATATTAAGAAAGTAATTATTATGTTATTTTTTTGGTGAATTATGGTATGCCACTGAGAATTTCTTTAGAATTTTGGGCCCAAAAACACTGAGAAAATTCGAAAGGAAACAAACACTCTAAAACTTCCCACGACCCCTATATTGCTTTACAAGACTCAACTTGGGGTCATATATAGTTTATTTCAACCCAAAATTCTAACAATTCATTCGTGTATAGTTATGCATAGCCTGAATTTTAAATAATCCTTACCTAAAACTCTAATGCCTCCTTACTTTAAGTCTGATTCCAACTTGGTAAGAATACATAGACTTCCTTTTTAGTGTACCTTAAAACTGGAAGAAATGAAAGAGCATAAAAAATTACTTCATGAACTAAAAAAAATGATCGGCTAACTTTTGATATTTGAAAGAAAGGAACCACCTTATCGCTCATTGTAGGAATTTATTGGCACCCGATCAATTCCTCGCAGTTCCCCTAATGACATTGACATTTATTCGTTTCTTAGACTACATGGGACCGATAGTTATGCGCCTTTTAGTACACTCTGAGGCGTCAAAGATAGTTAGCAACGCCATAGATAAAGAGATATTGTCACGTGAGTTACAGCTTATGGTTCATCTACGTCCGTTAAAGGGACATCGTAAGGAATGGCGAAGCTGATTTAGGCTACTTAAATGCAGCTGCATCTGAAGGTATTCATTCAGCTGTGAACACGGTCTCACGCGACATTCGGGATGATGTCTTACAAAGTTTCTTTGTAGCTTTGATGCGAATTGAGATAAGTGACGCATACCATTTTGAAACTGAGGGAAATGGTCGCGTTTATTCAAAAACTGCAGATTCGATTTGCAACATTCCAACGAATTGTATTAACTTTGCTACTATGTCATATTTTGGTATTTTAATGTACATAGATGCTAAAAAATGATAGAAGCAAGATTTGCTAGAAGACAGAAAAATATGTCAGGCTATTAAATTTGTTTGCTAAAACGAATTAAATGAATGCAATACATGAATATGCTTTTAATGAATATAAATTGTATTTCTTTGTTCTTTGCACTTTATTTACTTTTCGTATAGATATGAGGCTAAAAGCTATTGCTGAAAGTTTTAGAGAAATTTAATTTAGTTTTCCATATAGGGATTTTTCATTTGTAAATTAAAGCATAGAATAAATGACAGTTATGCAACTTGCGTTTATTTTAAAATAATATAAAAGTATTATATTTATTATTTTAGATGATGTGAACTCAATGATTATCAAAAAAATTATGTCATTTAACATTTTATAAAATATGGTTCAAAAAATTAAGGCAGATCTTATTTTTTTTTCTGCCTCCAATAGTACTTTTTATAAAAAGTGAAAAGTGAAGTTCACTTTTTCAAAAGTAGTACTTTTTGAAAAAGTGAAGTTTTTCCATTTCTATCCATTTTCACAAAAAGCCTTTTTTTTATTTCAAAAATCAAACGTTTTTCGGAAAGTCATATAACTGCTAAGTATTTAATGGCACAACAATTCTATTATTTGTTGTTGATCAACTAGCTTACCGTCATATCTCGTTATATAGTTGCAATTAAAGTTTTAGCATTTTCTTTCATGAATTTTAAAATTATTTAAAATGTTTTCCTTCTCACACTGTTTAATTGATTATTAAGATCTAAATAAAATATATCGTGTTGAGATAACAGAAGGCATGCAGCAAATTGTTATTTCAAGCTCAAAACAATTTGAGATGTCGTCCATTATTTCTGTTGAATGCTATTAAATATAAATTTATCGAATATAAAATGTGTTATTGAATATTGTATTTTGTCGTTTAAGTAGTATAGAAATTAATGAATAATTGTTAAGAATATTTGCAAATTCTTAATAATCCAATTCCTAATTTTGCGATAATGCCAACTTATCGCAAAATTTCTTTACCCACTTTTTAGGCAAGAAAAAAAATACATGTAGAGCCATCCAAGCTGATATGGAAGAACTTTGAGATTCTAAAATTGAGGTTGAAGCAATTATAAGTGCTAGTGTTCTGAAATACTGAGAGAGAGTTCGCATTTCTAACCTTGTGAACATTAATCCAAATTTTGTAAGCAAATTTTTAAATGCTGAAATGCTCTTTGTCCATGATATACGCAAGTAATTTCATTATTCATAACTTTATCACACATATGTCACCCGAATCTAAGCTGTAGTTCGAATTCATCCTAAGATTCCATTTTTCGAAAAGTTTCTACGAATCTCAGATTGATTTCCATATGACCTGTAATTCCTCATTCCCCTCGATGAAGATAAGTCATCGATCTTTCTTAATTCTACTCGCATTTGACATAAGGGAATTAATTTCCAAACTAACTCGAAACTTTTTTTCTGTGTCGTTTTCTTCCCGCATGCCTCAGATTTTACTAAGAGCTCCATTTGCACGCAAAACTATTTCAGTCAACTTCAACAAAACTTTTGAAGAGATACGTCAGGAAGATTAAGAAGAGTTGAAAAGCCTTCTGGGCAATCCCAAAGGATTATCATTGGATAACCCTTCTTTCCAAGGAGTAAAACTTTTTGTTACACGCCATCGCAGGTCACCTGATTGATAACTTAGAAGGCGAAGTCCTGAAAAAAATATCGTGCCATTCGCTGTGAGATGTAGTAGTAAATGGCGGAGCATCTAATTGGATCAATGTTACTAGAACTTCCCGAGGGGATCGATATAGGTACTTTCCTGTGTTTTTTCTCCTTTACCCATATGCGCATTTGTGGTTATGACATTAGCAAGAAAGCTTAAGTCACGCAATGTTGTAGCCGTGATTACCATTTTAATATGATAACTCACATAACATCTGAGTCAACCCACTACCTATATAGCGATCGTCTTAAATCTGCAGTAGATGACTACATGAGATTTCAAAAAGTACAAGGATTTCTAATTGGGGAACTATATATTTAATGCTAAGTTAGTTAATTTATTTCAATTAAGTTATTATTTTTTTAAGAATTATCCATGGGTAATGCTAAGTTATTTCAGATTTAATCTACAAGCTACATTTATCGATAGCATGTAGTTATGACATAAACTAACCTGACGTCAAGTAATATTGAGACATTAATCACTATTTTAATATATGTGGATTATTCTATCTAAATCTACTTCACTATGAACGTATGATTTACCACAAATCCTTAATGGGTTATTACATAAACCACAAATAGATTGAAAAAGTGCAAACCATTTTGTCCATTAAGTTTTCATTAAAAAAAGTGTTTATACCGAATATCAGTTTTCTGGGATGATAAATGAAGCACAAGTTGTACAAAATATAAGATAAAAAGCGAATTCTTACCAAAAATTTATTGCTTGGGGAAAAAAGTGGTGAAAAAAAAACAATAAAGAATGCTTTTTTTATCCTCCCCAATCTTATTTATAATATTTAAACATCTCTGCTTTAATTTTTAGAAAGCTCGCTCAAGAAAACCGGGAGTTTTCGAGTAGTTGAGAGAAAATTGATGGCATCATTTTTTTGCCTCTTTAGAAGTATTCAGCTTTGCATTTGTTCAAATGATTTTGTAGAGATAAGAATAGGTAAAAGTCAGTGAAAGTAAGGTTTAAAGAATATAGAAGGTGGACTAGAAGCTTAATGATTCCTGAATCGTTGTCTCCTTTGCTTTATCATGGAGATAAAGAACGAACTTGCTGTTCACATACAATATCCTTTTCTGATACAAAATTTCCTGAATATCCACAAAATAGTCACAATATACTTTGGATTAGTTGTCCATCCCCTGGAAGAAACTCATTAATGATAATTCTGCTGGGATAGCACCAAACAGATTGCAGGACCTACTTGTGAGATCATTCTGCATCTGGCAATTCATTTTATCCTCTTACAGGGCAGTACCGGTTGAATTGATTATTGGAATATTCATGTGGGTGAGCAGAAAAAAAAATCAGTCTTTCATTTCATGTCACTATATCGATGTTTGTTGAGAATTATAAGGAGGGAAAAAATTCTTAAAACTGATTAATACGTCCCGCTCCAATTTGGATCTTAGATATCATAAAATGTGGCGTAAATTGATTGTTTTCCTTAATTTCTAAAATTTTAAAACTTTTTACTGCTTTTATATTATTAGCTGTGATTACTCAACTTATTAAGAATAATAAAATGTATTTCATCATTATTGACACGATCACATTATTGATTCTGATCACATGTTCCTTTCATAATAAAGAAAAATTACGAAATTACCTCAGTATGCAATTTGTAATACCGGATCACCACTATAACCTTCATGCATTATCTTCATGCATTGTTGTAATTGTCTATAAATATGTCTTCATCTTGTCTATAAATTTTAATAATTTGTTACATTTGCGCAGTATTTTGGTCCGAAAAAAATATCAACCTTATTTATTTTCTTTGCTTATAATAACACATTAACTATAGAAGGTTAAACAACAAAAATAAACTAGAATATCATTTGTTAGCAAAGAAAGAATGGCAGGAAAGCAAGAAAAGAATAAGACATGTTTAAAAATAGTTTAGTTATTGAAACAACTTTGTGCTTTAAATTTTTTCATGGCATTTTGTTGCTTCATCTCTCCCGGTGATACTTTTTAGAAAACCAGAACATTATAGATCTGTAACTCTATGTTGAACAAAAAACACATAATACGGATAAAAAAAATGTCCTCATTACTTCAATTCGCATGAAATCAAAAAAATGTTTTGAAGCATTTGCTATCCACGAGCCTGAAATGTTTTAGGTGGTTATAAAAAAAGTTAATATTTAAAAACTATTTTGAAATCATCTTGTATTAAAACCAAGAAATACTTTCTTGCATTTGTTACATGAAGCAAGTGCTTAAAACCATTGAAATAGTTCATTGCATTCCTGTGAAGCTATTTAAAACTACTAAGCAAGTAAAAGAAAAAAATGCATTACCTTTGACCATGTAAAAAAATATGATGTTTATTTTGACACTGGACAGAAGAAAACGCTTCAAAGTACTGGGCATTAGACGAATTTTTCAGTTCGTAGTCATTTTGGAATATTTAGACTGCTATTACTGACAATTTCTTTCATTTTTAAAAATCTTTTATCAAAATGCTTTGTTTAATCTTAAAGTATATATGTTATATATTTTTTTCATAATGAAGTTGATTCGTAATTGATATTCTGATTTTTCTTTTTCATTGAGAATTCGCACTCTGGAAGCTATAAAAAATTAATTTAAGAAGGGAGGGGGGTTACTACATATTTCTACTCAGTGCCTTAAAGTCCAAAGGCCATTGTTTATCAGTCAGCATAACGGACATTTATGGGACAGAAATCAGAAACGACGCTGTTGCCCATAATGTTCGGAATTAATATTTTCTGGTAAGGAAAAAGACTAAAATGAAATGCAAAAAATCTAAACATGTGAAGTTATTGCAAGAATTATAGTGTTTTCATAAACACCTTTTAATTTTTGTTACTCTGTGTTCTTGTTATTCCTTCTTCGCTTACAAATAATTCTCTAGCTTTGGAGCTTAGCTTTGTAATACGCTATTATAAATAAAATATAAAGTTTTTTATACTTAAATAATCTTTTGCTTTGCATATACATCGAACTATAGTAATCAATCAATCAGATGACGCATGAAAATTATAGCGATGATTAGGAATAGAAACTTATATACCAAAGTAATTTTTTAGTTGAACTGGGAAGAAATGTATGAAGGAAGTTATGGATTGATTGTGATAAAATAAATTTTATTCCTGTTAATAAGTTGAGTTGATGCTGTAATAAACAAACAGCAAGAAGTTTAAAAAAATTCTAATTAGCGTAAAACAATCGATTTTTAGCTCTTTTTATGACAAATAATCTCTTCCACTATATGATCATCGGTCATCAATCAATTTATTAGTTTTTTAAACTCAATGTATTTATCACCAATTGCTAATTATTTCACGGTATATGAAAATAAAAAATATGATTTTATTTTTCGGCTCACCTTAATATATCAATAGAGGATTCGACTCTCATCAGAGGTGATTATGTCATCAAGAAATGAATCGTTTTCCTCCATTTCCTACACTAATAGGAAAATCAGAATTCGTTTGTAAATCTGCAAATCTCTTGGTTGATGCGGAACCAATTTATAAAGATATTTTCGATATTCAACTGCATTCAGGTGTTTCCGCCCACCTATGAGAGTTACCCAGAGGTGTTCGAAGAGTTTTACAGTCGAAATCAATAGCTAATTCTCGATTAATTGAACCATTTTCTCGTCGTTTACTTTACTTAGTCTTCAAGCTCTTGCCTAGATTTAACACAATTACTTCCGTTGAAACTTTTGAACCAGAACCACCTACTCCGATATATACAGTGGACTCCTCCAAAGATGGAATTTATCATGGTTGCTGCTTTGAAAGATTAAATGGATTTAAATTAGAGAACCAACTGATGTGATAAATTTAGATTTCTCAGCAGATATTTCCATACCCTTAATAAATCTAAATATAGCAAATAACTAACGAAATTTTGCGTGTTTCTGGAATATACTTTAACGGCTTCAAAATGATAGAGATTATACAAATTTGGCTGTAAACACTACAATTGCAGCTGGACTGGCTCCACCCACCTCTTTTGACGGGACCGTTGCTCACCATCTTAAAGAATAAGCTTGTCTGAGTGTAATTTGGAGCATCCAGCTTTTCAGAAAATGCTCATACCGGGAAAATATTCGCACATTTGTTACAGCCAATAAAAAATTTCATTTCTAAAAAAAATATAATTTAAAATCTGACACTTTCCTCGATTTTAATATCTAACATTAATTTACCCGATTTATTGTAAATTTTCAGTGCAAAAGAAAAACCATGATCATTGTACAATTTTTAATAAAAAATATTTCATATATAATATAGTTTTGTATATTTTTATAAAATAAGATTTTAACCATCATAAATAATTAGAGATTGCACATAACTAAGTTTTGTGAACTTATCAAGATATAATTTCATAATTTTCATGCTTTAATTTTGATTTTGGTGGGTGGAATATTATTTTATTCAGTTTTTCCAGGTTAATTTCAAATTAAAGAAAAATCTAAATTTTTTTTCTCAATTTGGCAATTAATGTGGTTGCAAAAAACAATTAATTTAGCGAATAAAACGTCATGAAATTCAATTCAGAAAGTAGAAAAATATTAGAGACAAAAAGGATTCCGAAAATCGTCAGTTGATCCGTTTTAAAAATCGTTAGTAAAGCTATATTAATAGAAAGATTATTACAAAACAAACAGTCATTAAATGGAATATATACCTGATTTAAAAAACCTTTTGAAGTTTCTAGAGAAAATAAACTAATATTAACTGAGGTAAACAAATTAGTGCATTTGTCACAACATAAAACAAAAAAATTATCAAATATTAATTATCAAAAATCAGTAATATTCTCTCTTATACTTTCTCGTTCATTTCCCCTTAATTATCTAGCTAAATAATTGTAGTAAATAATTATTATTTCTAGACGTTATGCAACAACAAAAATTGACAAGAATGAAAAATATCTAAAATTGCCTAAAATTATCTTTTTAAATGGGAGTCGTTGCTTAATGATTTCATAATTCTGATGTTTACTAAGAACGGAAATGAAAATTACAATCAGATGAAAATGGATTGTATGCAATCTTAAAACTCTAAAATTATCGTTTCAAGGATATCGGTTTTCTTTGTGATTTTCTTCTTTTCTTTCTTTTTTTTTTTTTTTTTACTTTATCGTGTATAACTACTGCTGACCAATGGTATGCGACTAATAATACATAAGTACATTTAATAAAGAGGATGTGAGAAAATTTCGCCAAAATCACTCCCACTAGCTTTAAAATAACTTTTAACTATACCACGATAACTGAAACTAAAATAAGTGTTACTCAGTCAAAAAAATGTTGTTACAAAGATAAGTAAGTGTTACTTAAACAAAAATGTTGCAACTCCGCCAATTGAATATCTTCACTGGGCGGAAAATCATGTCGAAAAAGTTCCTTATCTACCTTTATCTACATACCTTAAAGTATCTACCTTTTCAGCTAAGGATTATACGTTGGTTGAAGACTATACACAATAATATAATTATTTCCTTTTTTTAAGTTTCTGCGTTTATTTTCATAGGCATAAATATTGTCCTTCCTATGTATTTTCGAATTCAAGGAAGTCTAAAACATCGATATTTACCAAGCGGTAAAAATAAAGCGTTTTCAACTATAACACCTAATGTATATATATTTCCTAGTTGAAAACATGAAAATGAGGCGATACATTACTTTATCATTTATCAAAGAAACCGAATTCATCGCTATTACATTATAAAACTCTAATCGTCTAATAATGCATTGTTACTTCTTTATAGTGTTAAGTAATGATAATAGAAAAAAAATATTTGGTAATATTGCTACGAATAAATATATTTTGCCATCTTTCGTTTGTATGAATTATTAACTAATTTTGTTAAATTGAAATACTTAATACTTAGAGAACTGTTGCCCATAAAACAGAGTAGATTATTCTAAATACATAGCAAAGAATTCATGCTGTCCCAGTTAAGTCTGGATTTAATCTGCATACCCGTTTAAAAAGCAAATAATACACAATTTTGTATTTTTCTATATTTTCCTATGTCATATTTAAAATTCAGAAGAAAAAAACTCTTTAAAAAAACAACTTTTAGTAAGGTATTGTTATGAACACAAATTGATGGTGATTTCATATTCAAATATCTATTCATAAGGGGGGGGGGGAATACTTGCCATTTTTTCTGGAAAAGATCTTTTTAACAGATGATCGAGCTTCACTTCTATTTCCAATTTTTGTGTTTTCTTCTCTATTTGAAAATCTGTAGTTCTCGTAGTTTCATGTATATAATAAAATTAAATATGTTTTAAGTAATTTTGTTCAAATTATTTTTATATACTTGATAAATTCGACAGAATAAGCTTTTTCTCATTTTTTTTATATTTAAATATATATACCAACTACTCCTAATCAGTATTGTAAATTTTCGTTTCCTCAACTTATTCAAAAATGTAAATTTATTCTGTTCATTGAGGCTAACAGGTTCGGATAAACTAATAAGGAGTGTTTTTGATGAAATAAAAATGATAAAAATATAAAAATTGCTATTAATTATGCATTATTTTGTCATGCGCTGTCTCATATAAAGTGCACATGCTGCTTCAAATAGAATTTCAGATTTGCGAAACGTATTCCATATGTGTCTGATTGTTATTTTAATTGCGGATAAAATGTTTTATAATAATAAATTAATTTATTATAATAAGCATAATATTAAAAAATTCTTGATTCGTATTTTCAAACACATCAAGGGTATGCTGAACACAGGTATGTGCCTACCTTCGGAGACTTTTTTTTAAAATATTTAAATTTTCAATAAACAAAAAATGTTTTTATTTAAAATCGGTCATAAAACATTAAATTTAAATGTAATTTGTATGAAATTGTTATTAATTTTGAAAATATTGGTAGTTTTTAGTCAAATTTTAATGAAAAATTATGCTTACGGTAAACTTTCTACTAAAAATTCTAATAAATATATTTCAATAATATTTATACACTAAATAAATAACACCCTTATCTGTGTTATGAACTAAAAGATTTGCAAAATTTTGAAAAGTGTTTGAACTATTTGAAATTTTGTGTCAAAACACCTTTTTTTGAAAAAAATACTCATGTTTTTTTCACAATAAAAGCAATAAAATAAAAAAAGAAGAAGGAGATTAGATTTTAGTTCATAACACAGATAAAATATATTTAAACATTTTCTCAAAATTTCAAATCAATATCTTAAAAAGATATTTTTTGGTGATGTTTAGCGTAAAGCAAAATATTGAAAAACCCAGTTTTTCAGAAAACACATTTAAAGATTTTAATGCACCATAAAAAGTTTTTTACTCCTTTTTTTATTCTTAAAATTCACCATATTTGTAGGTCAAACCCTCTTTTACTTCATTTTTAACTAATTTTGATTTTTTTTTAGCTTTCAGCTCTTTTCTGGTCAGTTTAGTGGAGGACAATGATTGACGTCTCGATTTCTTAATTCGCTCATCATCGATTCCCATATATATTTTTAAAGTCAGAGGATTAATTGGAATTTCCAAATGCTTAAAAATAGGTAATAGTCCTATGTAACCAGAAATTTTTCCTTTGTAACCATTTAAATTTTTGTGACATAAGGATTTTCTGATCATTTTTTTTCATTAAAATGCAACTGAATTACAGTATCCTAAAAAAGGCATTTGTTTAAAGTTGAAACCATTTGAGAATTTTTAGAATGATCCTTAGAAAGACAAGGGAAGAAAAGAGATTTTCTTATTAGATGGTTAAAATCAACTTTTCAACAACACTGAATAACAGATTTATTATTCTCCTTTAGTGTTTTATTCCTGTTATTATGTATTGAAAGAAGGCGAATTGGTGCTATTGAATATGCTTGTGCTCCTTTATAAAGTAATGTATTTTGTTTTTATAGTGTCAACTCAAATGTTATGTTATTTATTCTATTATATTTTCTAATGATATTTGCATGACTATAGTTTTGTTGAAAATGAAATGTTGCTTTCTAGTGGCACTCAATTCTGTTTGTCTGTGAATGTGATAACTCAAAAAGGTTTTAAGCTATACGCGAAAAATTTGGTATAGAATCTTTACACCAAGTTTGTAGATTCCTATTGAATTTTAAGTGAAATCAGTCTACAGGGAGTATGTTTGTCCGGCTGTTCTAATACAAGTGAATACGATAAGTACAGGGGGATAAGATTCAAATGAATAAAATTTGACACATGGGTTTATAATTTAAGAATTTAAAGTGCCGATTCATATCAAATTTTGAACCAACTCCGTCAGTAGCTGACCATGTTTCGGTCTGTACTTTCGCATGCGGTGAGACGCGATTGATTTCTGTAATCTGAAATTTGGAATGTGATGTTATTATTAACATTGCAATTCAGTGCCGAAGTTAATTTTACATCGTCTTAAAACAAGAGTAAAAATACATATTCGGCTTTCTTTACTGTATTATGAAACACCAAAATTCTTGTTTAAGGAACTTTGAAAATTAAAATACGAGCTCTCCTAGTGTTCATAGCCTTGTTCAAGGTTCACAATTTTATGCGGAGAGAGGAACCATACCACTTTTATTTAAATCTAGAAAGTTGCATGAAAATCATTGCTGTTAGTTGATATTGGTATTCAAATTACATTCTGTTTGTTCTTCTCAATCCATAAAATTTTTACTTTGGGTTCATCGCGTGGGATAATCCCCGGGGGGCTCCTCGAAAAGAGGATGAGATGCTTCCGGTATGGTGGTTGGATCTCGCCACCCTGGTGGGTACTAAAAAAAGGTGGGGATCTGGCTCCTCCTATAGATGACGGGACATACTTCCTTCAGGAAAGGTTATACCGTGGCCGGTGATGGCCCTTAGGATTCAACCACAGTTCCCACCAGTGTTGCTGTCGTGGCGGTCCAGTCATTCAGTATTATTTATCAATTGCCTTCGGGCGGGTCGGAGAGTCGGTGATATGACTTATCGCTTGGGATTCTTTTTATTGATTTTTATCTATTTTTATCTATTTTTAGAATAAACAGTATAGCTATAAGTACATAGATCCTTCAATAGCTAGAAATTTATATTTTTTAAGCAAACAAATTATTTTGTTATTACTAACGAGAAAAAAAAAGAGCGAAGTAGAACATTTTCAGTTATTACTGCTTAGACACGGATAATTTAAATTCAAACAAACGGATTTCTCTCAATATCAACAAACATAAAGCGAAGCTGTTATTAATTACATCAACCATTAGTGAATGGTGCATTCTATTGTTTCTCTAGAAAATAGCTTCGATAGGTTTTTCTCTATTATTATATGTGTCATTAATATATTGATATGTGTTGTGGCATCTGTTTAACAATAAAAATAAGTATACATGTATGTTTCTAAGCAAATTCAAACATACAGATTTTGTTTATTGACTTTTAGTAACTAGAAACTAGGATGAAACAGTTAATTCTTGAAATGATATCATCATTTTTATGTCCTTTTGGATGAAAATGAAACTAAATAGAATCATTTCATAATGTTGATATCTATTTCTATAATAATTTATCTAGGCTTGTCCATGTGTGTTAAGATAGAATTGTGGAATCGATTTTTTCACTAACTGCCTGAAGTGCTAGAGATTTGAAATTTTGTCCTCTTTTGTATTCTTGATGGCAATAAGTTATTTTAATATTTTCACTACCCATTAATTTTTTTCTAATTTAAATAAATTTCGGTTAATTACCTCTGCTGCCATTTGTCATGTGTTTTTGAACAAACTATTTTCTCGAGATTATAAAAAGCTCTGATGCTTATTATACTAGTAAAATAACATCTCTAAAAACTGCTTTGAAATAAAGTTTTAATTATATTGATCATAAAAGTTTAGAGCTTTACGTTACAGCATGTTAAATTGATCTGAAAAACCTGCAATTTTAAAATATTCAAGGTCTAAACCATTCTTAAAAAGGTTTTGATCTTAATGACTCAAATATATTTTTATCCAATTGGCCACAGAATTCGTCAGAAAAAATCCAATCGTTTTCATGAATTTTATGTGTATATTAAATATTTCTTATTCACTTATACTTCCTTGAAGTGTTGTTCTTGTAATCGAGAAACTACAAAAGTTAGATAAAATGATGTTTTAAATGATGAAATTGCTGGGTGAAATGAATGGCATTTATTCTTATCTATATTTACGTTTTTTCAAAAAGTAACATTTGACTTTTTTCCATTTACTGAAAGTTTTTCATATTTTAGTCAAAAATATTAGAATTTCCCTTTTTTTTTTATCATGTTTTTACAGCGCTTCCCTTATATTTATAATTTGGGATTCCCCCTTTAGAGGGCCTTATCGCAAACTGATAATCGTTTCTGTATTCTTTGCCAAGTACTTTAAATATTAATCTTAATATTCGTGGCTTAAACCATCCCAGGAATTCAATTTAACACCCTTACTTTACAGTGAATTCAAAAATTTGTTAACCTAACTATTCATCGATAATTAATTGCTAAGATAACTTGAATTCCTTGCTGCTTTTGAAATTCTCCTTAAAACCGGATGCATATTCAAAGGTTAGGTGTTATTTGTCTTGCCTAAGCGTCTTTGAGTATTTTTATTCTCGCAACCAACTAACCGCACCATTGCAATTGGATGCAGAAGCCTCTCCAAATAACCCCAAGCAATTAAACCCAGTAAATGACTGATCATCTTATAAGCTGCGAATTCTTGTCTGTGCAGAATTATTGATGTGTGTTCATTCAATACCGTAGCTAAAGAAATAAAAAGTTACTTACTGGAAGTATTATTGCAAACTTAGTAGAAAGAGAGGTTACGGGAGCGTAAAATGCATTTTAATGCTCTAAAGCACACTAGCATGAGAGCTCTTAACTAATCGATCGCTTAACATGAGCATCGGAACGATAAGATTGTTGGAGAGATGGTTGGGAACTACATAAATCAAACAGTCTTCGAAAGCCTTGGAGCAAAAATTGATGACGAATACACGTTTCAAACAGAAGAGACTCAAGTGCTTTCCCGATAGAGAACGCTTTTATTGTAGTTCAAGTATATTTGAAAAGACTTTAAAGGAGAGGAATTATTTTTATTTGCTGCTTCCAGGACTTTAAAGTCTAGCTGGTGACCAAAAAATTTCTTCAGCTCTTAAAAACATTTTGAAATTGGTTTGGATTTTTTGACATTTGATTTGAATTTTTTTGTGGATTTCTCTAATTTTTAGAGTTAAAATAAATGTTTGCATTTCAACTATTTTTTTCCTACAATTGTATTCTAATTTTAGAATCAAAAATTCTTTTTATTTTATCATTATAAAGCAAGATATATATAATTTTTTACATAATATAAGCAATGCTATAATTTCTATGCTATTTTTGTATATTCATACAAATGAAATGTTTGGATATTAGTTGTATCATTTTGGAAGCACATATTCAAACAGTTATCTCGAATCTTTACAATATCTAGTGCAAATATATTTTCTTTCATAATAATCTTAATTAAGTACTATTTGTTATTGATTGCTTATGTATCTGAAATTACTAATTTGTTCTAATGTAAAAAAACGACATATTTTCTAAAATGTTGAGCGTCAACTTCATAGAAATATATAGCACCATATGTTTAAGAATGGTATCACACGCTTATAGAAAATCGAAAATAACCATTAATAACTTAATATATAAATTTTTTACAATATGTAGCTTAAAATATTCGAGAGATTTATAATTTATAATGTAATTTAACGGTATTCTTATTTTGAACTTTTAAACCATAATTTAAGAATTTAATATTTGCTTTAAAACTAAAATTTAATTAATAGACTTATTTTTTATAACTGAATTTTCTAATACAGCCATTTGATTTTATAGACTTTAAGCCTCCATAAATTGATATAAAAATTGTATTACTCTAACTTTAAACATAAAGATTAAAATTTCAATTTTTATAATGTGAATTATCTTTTTGTCGGCGAAGTTAATGATTATTCAGCACAAAAATTTAACAAAAAAAAACTTTTTTTCAAATTTAGTCAAAATATATTTATGTTGCATTAAACCATTTTCTTTTCCAATCTAAACAATCTATGCCATATTCATCTTTTTTATCAATTAACAAATAATCAAAAGTAGTTGGAAATAATCAATGAAATAACAGTTTCCTACACTCTGAGATTAAATTTCCTATAATATTTTGAAAATTATATTCCTTTAACAAGAAAAGTAAACCTTGCCGGAAATATCCTGAGAGCTTCAACAAAATTAGGGGGAAAACTATTTAAAAATTCCCCCAAATGAAACTGAATTGAATAAATATACGTGCATTTGTAATTCTTCATTTCACGGATTCTCAATCAAATTTGAAAACAAGATAATCTTCGCAAATGGATTTCTAATGTAAAAATTGCCAATGGGAAAGATGAAGTTTTCATTACCTCTTCAGTAAAAGATTTCAAAATAATTTGAAAATTCGATTCGAATCCGTAGGTTTTTGTTTATCAGCGAATTCGTTACGAAAAAGAAGTCTTTCATTTCAGGAGATTGAGTTAAATCGTTCATCTTGTATTTATCATCTCCGCTCCAAAATTATTTTTATCAAAGGGAAAGAAGTGATGGATTAAAAGAAATATTATTTTCTTACCAAAGGTAAAAAGAAATCTCCTTTAATATAATTGAAACCAGGTGATGAAAAAAATCGAATTTATTTTCTTTCATTTTGCATACGGAGATAGCATAGTGTTGAATAATTTTTTTCCAGCTATATTCAATGGAAATATCTATAAAAGTAATAGAACTTAAAACAGGTATCCGAAAATCTAAGTAAATTCAGTTGCTTCTTAAATATATACAGCAATTTCTTCTCGCAATTTCTCTGTTTGCTTCAGATAATGATTTGCTTTGTGTTACAAAATATCTTTTTCAATTATAAACTATCCTCGATTAAATGAACTTTCAGTTATTTAAAGGGTAAATAAACTAATCACGTTTATATAAGTAAACAGGTCAGTACTGTTGACGTTTCTGAGAGTAACACCAATTATACGTGGAAACTGAATATCTCCAGTTTGTTTATCAGTTTTCATGGGATAACAACTCGTATTCACATAGAATAATACTTGCCGTCCATAATAAAATTAATTAGTTTAAACAATTTTATTTCGAAAATAATAATATTTTTTACAATAGTTGGCCAGCAAGATCTCCAAAACTAAACTCTAATTAACATATCTGTGATGGGTTTGGGAGGAAAACTGCATCTCATTATATCAATCAAAGATATATATACAAGTGCTGGAAACTGTATTGCTACAAGAGCTTGATATATTGGCTCGCTTCCGCAATGATATTGCGCGTTGAGAACTGAATGACATTGAGAAGAGATCATGACTGCTATTACAGATATTTTATGCTTTACTTTGCAACCTGAAGCTTTGATACTCCTGTGCTAATGGACATTATCGATAGTCATTACTGTTGATATTATATTATTTTCTTTGTGATAACTGAGTATGAAGTCCATTAATTTTCAGAAATTTAAAAAAATTGGCAGAATTTATGGATGTTGAAAACTGATAAAATAAAAAAAAATATCAAAATATGCATAATTGCAGCATTATTGCATGCGAAGCACAAAGAGTGAAAGAAATTTTCACAGTAAAAAAAACATTCAGTTTTGACTTTTAAAAGTAATTATTTTATTCCTCTTTTGATATTTTTTATAATAAAAAAATTATTTATCTAACAATCACAATCTTTAAATGAGTTTTTGTAACATTTTATAGTAAAATATTTGAGATAATAATGATTAGTTTTATAAATAGAAGGAAAATGAATCCTTAAAACCTTATTGTAATCAACCAAAAATAATGAAAACTTATAATTTTGGAATGGAAGAATTCCAATAGAGTCCATTCAGAACAAAGAAACAAGTAAAATTTCATAGGTAAGTCATCCAAATATTTACATTTGAGCAAAATAAATTGAAGAAAAGATTGTTTTTAAGATACCGTTATAATAGAGATAGTAAAACTAATTTGAAAAATAACGCTTTTTAACTAATTTATTTAAAATTATTAATGCATTAAAAATGTAAAAGTATTCATTTTCTGTAGTTTTTGTAGTAATTTTATAGATCAGGACAATTTTACAAGAAAATTAATACTTACTATACATTTTATTTTCGGTGCACTTGTTTGTTTGTTTTTTAATTTAAGATAACTTTTTTTTTCTTAGAAGGTGATTCAAAATTTTTGCATTCACATTTGGTTACACAAAATTCATTAAGTTTATACTGTCGATGAGCTGTAAAACAATGATTTACTAATAAAATTGGCGTTCTTATTTAAAAATTATTTTGCCAGCAAGGAAAAAAAAGCAATTCAAGTATGCGAATTATTCAATTATGTTGAAAATTATTTTTCTTTTATTTTAATTTTCTATTCATATAATTGTATCAGTTTATGTAGCTTCTGAAAGTCAAATTCGTGCATATTCTGGAAACCCGATTCGATCCAACCTCCAGCATTCTTCCCTAATTGTTTTCAAATGTGGTAAAATGTAAAGGTAATCGAAAGTTTACCAAAAAAGTACCAAAAGGCATGATGAATTACCTCCAATTATTTCGTAAAAGCTTGGATTAATTTGGGAAATGTGGTCTGTCAACTAACCAATTGTGACTCGTAGATATTTTCACAGAAGGTCACCCGCTGTGCGGAACACATAAATCCAAACCAATAATAATTTCACACTTAGTTGATTTCAATTCTTTTTATCTATTACTTTCAAACAATTGTAATACATCAGTCGGATATTCAATCATAAAACTAGGAAAATTTGACAAGGATGTTTTCCTGACATCATAGAATAGCTCAAAAACGTGAAATCAGATAATGATTGTGTTTGATAAATTTTGCCACGAAAAAAAATCTAGTTCCCCTTTTCATTTAACCTAAATGTTCCAATTTCATAAATATATTCACTTTCCAGAGTACAGAAATAAGTTTTTTGGTCAGAAAGATAGCCTTTTAAGAGGCATATAATTTAAGTACAAAATCTCCTTTTATACAGTAAAAGGTTTGCTATTTTTCAGTATAATTTGAAAAATTACATATATCAGCAAGAAACAAGACAATGGTAAAATTAACCTTTCAACATGATTTTTTCCTCAATGAATCAAATTAGCTCTATAACTTCTTTTTACAATATTCAAGTGACTTTTCTTCAAAGATTAAAGTCAGAAAAATTATCTAATTCTCACAAAGCATTTACTATCCTTTATGAAAAAAATTTATATGGAATGAAGTGAAAATATGTGTGTACAATTAATTTCAATATAAAAGCTTGTTTTTAAGACGCTTGTCTGAGTTACATCAATATATGTGAAAATCAAAAATAGTAATTACAGATTTTAAATTATATTGTATAAATTAAAAGGAGACAGGGAGGAATTTTGGTATGTGCAGTTAGTACTTTCAGTTCATACAAAATGCTTACGTAACATTTTTAAACCTAACAAAAATTTAAGAAAAGAAGCATAGTCTTCGGAGATGTAAGGAAAGACTAGTAGAATAAAAAGAAAATCACGAGAAACTTTCCAATCAATCTTGCTTTTGACCTAAAGAACCTTTTATTTGGAATTAAAAAATCGTGATGTGCTCTTCCGTTGTGTTTCAAGTCAAAGAATATAAACAAAAAAGTCAGGACGAAAAAAAATTACAAACCAGAATTTTTGATATGTGAATATATTGCCTACATGATATACCTTACTCAGAGTAGTGATGTAAATATAATACCAGGAGATGCATAGAAAAAGTTTTTTTTCAAACAATGATATCTCAATGAAGCAACAACAATAAAAAATTACTTTTCTTTCAATCAGTGACATAAATGATTAAAATTACATACAATCACAAACGCTGACACATACATATAATGATAATGTGAATTAGAAAGGTGGATACTAAACCAACATAAAATGCAGAACTGAAATTAATTGAAAATAGTATTTCACTACTACAAATACCTTTTGCATGACGAAAAATTAGTCTAAAAAAAGCTTAAAATGTTTTTCTAATTTATAAAAGTCTGATATCCTATGTCCCAGAATCCAGACCAATAATTCGAGATTAATCTCATTTTCTTTATATAAATGCAAATATTATGATGAAAATAGCAAGAATCATTGAAAACAATCCTTTATTCTTTTCAATAAAAAAATAATAGATACCAGCTCAGTCATTCTGTAGAAAACAAACATTAAATTTTTAATCATTTTTTTTTCTTGCTGTCTTGAATTAAGCATATCAAAATATTATTTCTCTTTAATATATTGAAATGAGGACAAAGAAAAACTAATTATTTTAAACATTGTCTCAAGAGCAAAAGAAAAAAATCTTTTAAATGGGTGTCGTTTCAATTTTTTTATTTTGTTAGTTGAAGGAAATCATGCAATTTTTTTCATCGCAAAGTCTACATAATTTTAAATTTACGATCTTTTAATTAAGTTTCCAGAAAATAAAAACATTCGGCAAACATGTCACCTTCTTAAATATAATAAGCTGATTAGCAGCGGTGTTGAAGAAAAGCACTTAGAAACAGATTTCAATTTTAAAAGAGTAATTAGCACTTGTAGTTGCATAATTAATGAACCAACTCTCGAACGATAAAATAGTTGGCTGGAATATAGTTTCTTAATTTAGGTGCTGTATTCTCGTTCCATGATTAAAAGATATTATTGAATAAAACTATTAGGGGATTGTTAATTTATTAAATATAAAAATGTTATTTTCATAATAAGTATATGCATATTTTTGAAGAGTTAGTATTTCTTTAGTAAAAATATTATATCCAAAAATATTGAGGGAATTTTTTTTTGTTTGAAGGCTGCATTTTAATTTTCTGTATGGCCACAAATTGCCTCAAATACCATTGAGAAGAACTAATGATTAATAAAATTTGCTGCTAAAATTTTCTAGTGAAATTTAAAAAACTAATGCATATGCCTATTACTTGAAGAATTTGTATCTATTTAGCAAAAATACTATATCTAAAAATATTTAGGGGATTTTTTTGTCTAAAGGTAGAGGATTAATTTTCTGTTCGGGTGAAAACGACTGAAAACCACAAATAGCATCAAAATACCACTATGGAGAACTAATGATTATTCAAATTTGCTGCTAAAATTTTCTAGTGCAATGTAAAAAACTAATGTATATGTTGCATTGATCTTAAAAGTTGCAAGTTGCTGCCTAACAAAGTTCAATGTTTCTAAGAATGACTCCATAGCTGATAATAAATATGAGAGGAATATGATTTGAAAAAAAATCTTATTTTTAAAGAAATTATAATGTTTTTATGAGAAAATAATTAACTTTATTTTAAAGGGACGGTGAACACTGAAATAAGCAAGAAATGCTCAATATTTGAACTTCCCTTTTTAAAGCTTCACCTCCAAAATACTTTTTTATAGGTGACTAAAAAGTATTATAAAATGTATTGTTAAATTAAATAAATGATCACTGGGTTTAGAAGCGTAAGTATTTAAATATTTTTGAAGTGTGTTCCAGGTTCCATAAAATTTGCAATAAAAATTTCTAGTAAACATTAAAATGAGACTAGGTGCGCATTTTATATTTAAGTCCTTTCTGACATTTAATATCAATTCAAATTCAGAAAAACATGAAATTCTTTAAAAGATTCTGGGCAGACATATCAAATTTGTTCTCAAAAATTTGCTTTTAAAAGGAATTTTAAAGTAATACGTGTTTTTATTCCAAATATATTTTTATGTAACAAGTAGAAATAAATAAGATAAAAATTAAAAATTACTTCGCCTGAAAAAAAATTTTTTAAACAATTTCTTAAAATTTTTTTAAAATAATTTTTTAAGTATTTCTAAAAGTTTTCAGATGCACTCATAATAGATACGAAGACGTGCAGAATTCTATTTACCATATAATGGGGATAGTGACATCGCAACCTATCAACATTTCGAAGTAAAGTTAATTTAAAACAGTACTCTAAACTTTGATGAAATGTAGTTCAAGGTAATAATACACATTTAATTCAAAGGGAGAAAGTTTTTAATTCAATTAAATAGTTTGAATAATCGGAATAGCACAAAGGAAAGTCTGGGGTTTATCCGAAACAGCATTTAAGTGTGAATATTTATAGTTGGTTCTTTGTTAGCGAAGTGAGATATACTCAGAATGAATAGTTAGCATTAAATATTTCTGTTTGAAATGCATTTGGAAAACTATTTTAATTTGTTTATATAATGTTATTTTTTATAACTTTAAATGGCGATTCAAACTTAAGGATTATTAGGATTATTAATAAAAATGCCTTCTATTTCCTTTTTTAGCTCTAGTTTAATAAAATACTCAATGGTCTTGAATAAGTATTTCATGAAGAATACGGGGATTATGAAAATATAGAAAAAAATGCAGCTTATTCTACCTACATGGAAGAAACCTTTTCAAATCATTTGCCATTAATTTATTGAAAAGCTTTCAGTAAAAATGGTTAGAAATATTATCATAATAAGCTGATTGTAAATATAGATGATTATAAGAATAATTTTGCATTAAGTTTAATTTTTTTTTAATTCAACATTTACTTTGCCCAATTAAGATTTTTTTAGATTATGCTATTGAATTAGAATAAGATCTTTTATACTAATGATCCAATTATTTATTGCGTTTTATAAAAATTATTTTTTATGTTTATTCACATTATTATCCAATAATTTATATAAAATATACAATGTAACTAATTAATGATTATTATTTATAATGGCTAATTAAAATGGATTCTACTAATTAACCAATTTATGATCTAACTTCATTCCTATAATTTTATTTATTCTCGATTTTTTTTATTTTTTTTTTTCTCTTTTTTTTTTTTTTTTTTTTTTTTTTTTGTATTTCTTTTTTTTGTATTTAAGCTGCATGATTTTGCCGTGCATTTACAATAGTACTTAACTCATTTATGATGAATAATTCGTATTTCAAACCAGATTATTTTGAAATTTCAACTATTTTTATTGTTACCACGTTAAATATATTAAAAATACACCATACGAAATTAATTTATTTTATAAACATTGAAGAGTCATATTCCGAATTGTTAGTTTATTATAAAAGAATCTGCAAAATCTATGCAAAAAATAAGTTGATTGTTTCTATTATTTTAAGCTCACCTACATTTTTCATTCGAATACAAATACATTAAAACTTAAGTATTGTTAACATTTCCTGAAAAATAATCCAATTTACGAGGAATAACCAAAAAAAATTTTAATCTGTTTTTTTCTGTCTTGACCTTTAAAATATATCCTCAGTATAATTGTAGACGTACGTGCATGTTTTTATTTTACTGTTATTTTTCGAATTCAAAATAATGTATACGAAACAGAATTTTACTGTATTCAATGGAAAACATTTTGTTCTTTGTTTTTTGTCCTATTAATAATTTATATATTGCCTATTTTTATTGATTTTCGTTTGTGTGATCCCTTACATCCATTTATTCCTTTTTAAATTAGCAGAATGTGACATATATATACATTTATGGCTAAATTCCTACGATTTTTTGATATTCTGTTTAACTTTTCCTTAAATATAGATACTGTATCAGCAGATTTACTCCTTTTTAAATTAGAAAAATGTGACATACTTATATATACATTTATCGCTAAAACATACGATTTTTTTATATTCAATTTAACTTTTCCTTAAATATAGATAGTGTATCAGCAGATTTATTCCCTCTGTTGTCACTTGTTATTTTTCCTATCGCGGATCATCAGAATTATATTCTCGTGTAGCTAATCTGTAGATTTGTCGGATCTTTAATCATCTTCTGATAATGTTATTTCATGTTCCGTTATATTATCCCATATGTGAAAACTAAATCGAATGCCAATGAAGAAAAATCGAGATTTTGGTCTTAAGGCTAGTCAGAAGTGATCTGAGATCTTATTTTCGAATGAGTTGAGAAATTAGTTTGTATCTGCACCTCGAAAGGATATTTGATGTTTTGATCATCCGAGATTCCAAAAGTTGAATTTGTTTGGGTATATTTTTGAGTTATACTTTTTAACAATAATCATAAAAACAGTTGAAAGATGTACATAAATAAATCATATTTAATAAGTGAAAACAGTTTTTCCAAAAACAAATCAAAACTCTTATTCTAATCATATTGCACTTTTGAAAAACAAAATAAATCAAATTAATTTAAATATTTACTTGAAAGGAATTATTTTTTATTTGATATCATTTACAGAAAGATAATTTAATTTTTAAACATACATTTAAGCATTAATATCTACAATTTACAATTTCCAAACAGTTTAATTTGAAATCGTCTTGCATTACGTCAACGTATATTTTTTGCATAAAGCGATGCATTCATCAAAAATTGCGAATACTTTCGTGCTGACATTTTAACCAAACGATCCAAACCGTATAATGATTGAAAGTCTTCTATGACGTTCCAAGCAACAGTGATAAGTTATTTCCAATAATTGGAGTGGCGACATTATGATACAAATAAGTAAACTTTCCTACGAAATAACAAGAAATATTTACTGTGGGATCATTCCATAAATTCTTATAGTATGAAATATCTTCCCAACACCCTCGTATTTCACGAAGACAGAAATAAATAGAAGCGCTCAGGACTTACATCGTTTTCCAGCTCCTAAAAGCTGCTGATAAAAGTTCATTAATGTGCAATCAAATCACTTCTGAAAGTATACAGCTATCACACTTGACGCAACATTAACCTGCTAACAGCTATCTGAAAAGCCAGTCCTTCAGTAATAGTTAGTCATTACACTCATGATGGGTAATTATGTTTTTTTTCCTTTCTTCTGCTTTTTTTTTTTTTTTTACTTTTCCTCTTTCTTTCTGTTCCCCACTACCCGAATTTGGACTTGATTTCAACTTGTTGCTCAATTGAAAAAAAAAATAGTAAATAACTTTAAAAATTAAAGTAAAAAAATTACTCTCAAGGACAATCAATATTTATAAAATTCCGTTCAAAATTTTTTTGAATTTAAACTTATGTTGTGTTTCCATACAGAATAACTATTTTAAAGTTATATTATTTAAAAAAAATGGTTAAAACTTGTGCTTAGAATTTTAAAATAATTCTCGACTCAAATAAAATATAAAAATTTATTTTAACCTATAAGTATGTTAATAAGGAATTCTAGAGATAAAAAAGCGAAATGAGTATTGAAAGCATTGTATTCTATTATTTCTAAAGTAATAACCATCAATCTTTAAAAATACGTACTATATTGAAAATAATCCCTCTATATTTTTTTTTAATTCATTATGTCTTAAAATATAATTGTAGATGTAATCATATACAGTTAACTATAGAGAAATCTGATAAATTTAATTCTATTTTTAAAAATCTAAATAATACTTACATATAAAATTTTTGAAACAATACCAGACTTAAATAAAGAGTGAAAAATATATTTTAAGCTACATGTAAATAAAAAAAATGATACAACAGTATTAAATAAATATTAAAAGCATCTTATCTTAGATATAAAAAAATACACTGGTGTGCAAAACTTAAGCAACAGGTATGTTTTTTGCCATAACTTCACGAGAAATCATCTGAGAGACATGAAATTCAGAAATGAGATACAGCATTTTGTTCTGAAAGAATGACGAAAGCATAGTAGCGCAGAAATGAATACAATGCATACAGTATGGAATCAAACAAAAAAAGGCTTTATTGAACTCATAGTATCGTTACACATGATTGTCTGTCCAAGAGGAAGAACAGCAAGCAGATGTTCCTTAGTATGGGATATGCCCTCCCCTTACTGCAATGGTTTCTTCGCACCGTCTCCCCATACTCAGCACCAGATTGTCCAACAGTTCTTGAGGTAAGAGTGCCCATTCCTCAATCAGCATCTGTTTAAGTTGTCGGGTGTTCCCAGGAGGATGTAATCGTGCCGCAAGGCGTCTCCCCAAAGCATCCCACACATGTTCTATCGGATTTAAATCAGGGGAGCACGCCGGCCAATCCATTCGAGTGATATCTTCATTTTCCAGGAGCCCCTCAACAGCATGAGTCCTGTGTGGCCGTGCATTGTCATCCATAAAAACGAAGTCTGATCCAATGGCACCTCGGAACAGACGAACATGGGGAAGGATCACCTCCTGACAATAGCGATCTCCAGTTACAGAACCTCTGTCGAAAACGTGGAGCTCAGTGTGCCCGTTCATCATAATGCCTCCCCAGACGACAACTCCAGGACCACCGAAACTGTCTCTTTCCCTGATGTTACTGGGATGAAACCGTGTCCCGACCTCTCTCCAAATCAACTGGCGTTGAGAATCGCTTGTGGCACTAAAACGACTCTCATCTGTAAAGAGGACACGACTCCATTGATGAGATGTCCAGTTTTTGTGCTCCCTGCACCACTCTAAACGGTGCCGCCGGTGGGAAACTGTCAAAGGGATGCAGCGTTCAGGACGGCGGGCGAATAGGCCACCTTTGTGAAGGCGTCTGGACACAGTAAAACGCGACACTTGTCGCCCCGTTACTGAATACAGTTGCTGAGCAATGGCGCTTGCTGACTGGTTTCGGGTTCTTTTCGCCTGCAGGACGATATGTCGGTCATCCACTGCAGTTGTTTTCCTGGGGCGACCACCACCAACCTTTCTCATAGCTGTACCTGTGGTTTGGAAGGCTTTCCAAGCGCTCGAAATGACACTTTTGTTGATTCCGAACTCTTCAGCTACACTGGTCACACTACGCCCCTCCTCCAGCTTTCCGATCATTCTTCCACGTGTAAAATCGTCCAGGTGATTTCTGCTAGCCATATTTCACGAATTAACTCACGTGCACTTGCAGCGAATGTTTTTAATTGCGTCTCCGTCCTTCCTTTTATTGTAGTGTTGAGCTGAGCGCGCCTTCCGCAAGTCTTTTGCGTACGCTCACGTCGCCTGTGACATTTTGTTCCTGATATTTGCATACGCATGACCTTTCTCTTGAATTACGTGTTCATTGTACTGATCGCAAGAACTCCTTTTCTGCAATTTCATGGCTATCTGCTTAAAATTTGCATTGTTGCTTAAGTTTTGCATACCAGTGTACTAATCATCAAAATTTTAAGCTCAGAAATATAGTAATATGCGAATAATTATGTCTGTATATTTCTTCAATTGATTATATTGGGTTCTTCGGAAAGTAATTTCGTTTTTTCCCGACAGAGGATTTAATTGTATTTTTTTGCATCCAACTTCACATTTAAGCCGTATAATTTTTATATGCTTTGAGAGCTCATATAGCAAGGCTTGTGTGTGAAAAATTCCAATTAATTCTACGCAGTAGTTTTTGGTTGGTGCCTTTTAAATATGGAGAGCGATAAGCAGCATTTTCGACATATCTTACTTTTTTACTACAGAAAGGGTAAAAATGCTGTTCAAGCCAGAAAGAAATTGACCAATATGTATAGAGAAGGTGTGTTGACAGTACGCCAGTGCCAGAATTGGTTCGCTAAATTTTTTAGACGGTAACACCTTCACTTCAAATGAGGAGGTCAAAAACCACCTCGATCAGTTTTTTGGCAGCAAAGACCAAAAATTTTATGAGCGTGGAATTATGCTACTACCAGAAAGATGGCAAAAGGTGTTGGACCAGAACGGCCAATATATAATTTAATAAAGTATTTGTTTATTATACAAAAACTGTCTTTCATTTCCACAACAACAACAACAACAACAACAAAAAAACGAAATTACTTTCCGAACAACCCAATATTTTAAAGTACAAAAGAAAATATCATTTACTAAAAATATCTTCAGATATATTTACATAGGAGATAAAATCATTCCCAATTTCTACACCTAAATTTGTTTAATAAGTTTTGCTCGATTTAATAAATTCAAAGTTCACATATGAGGTTTTTACACCAAAAAATTAATATTAAGAATAGTTTAATAAAGTGCTAACCATATTTATTAGCCTGTGGTAAAAGGAAATTTTTATAGCTTTAAAAAACTTCTGTTTGATACTTCTGTTCTTCTGTTAAGAAGAAGCTTCTTCTTCTTTAAAGCTTCTGTTTGAAGTATTAAAATTTCCATCTGAAAATAAGTATTTATCATTCCAAGCATAATAAAAGGACATTTGTGTTTTAAATGAAATAAAAAAAAGTTTTAAAGATCTTCAGTATTTCATTACTTTTATTAAACATTAATTTTTGGTATTATTAGTATTTTGTAGATTTATTAATATATCATTAATATTCTCAGACGCAAAATTTAAAAAAAAATGCATCAGGATGAAAATTAAGCAACGCATGTAAAAATATGGATAAAACATTATAAAATTTATTATTCATAGATACTTTCATGCGAGGTAATTAAAAAAATTCTGGGATAAAAATTATAGAGCATAAGTACGGATGCAATTGAATTTTAAAATTTTTAATTTGGTCAAAGTTTTGGAAAGATTGGAAATGCGAAATTGAAATATTAGAAATAAATGCAATATTTCAATTCCAAAAGGAAGAGATATCGAATAATCTTTCGGAAGGAAAGTACTCTTAATATATAAAAAAGTCTTCTTTAGAGTAATCTTTGGAGAATCTTTTGGAGTAATTATTCATCGATGGTATAATTTAAAAAAACTAAAACTATGTATTAACTCATTCCTGATAGAAATTACACTCTAACATTTCATTCTAAACAAAAATTGGATGGAAGCGTGCATATGAAGCTACCATCATTTGATTAAACTTTATAATCGAAACAAAAAAAGTGTTCTTTTAGTATAACAAATTGTATTGAATGGATTACAAATGGCTATAAATTTCTTGTAAACAACAATGCGGAGAAAAAATTTAAACAAACTAATTTTTGGAAGCTTAACCTTTTGTTCCTTAACTTAATAATTGCTCTATATGATTTTCCTTCGTACATGCAGTATTTTTGCTGTAATTCATTTAATTAGAATGTAAATCATTCGTTAAGCATAATATCAGTTAGTTGTCAGTATTCAAAGAAGTTTAGTCATAGACAATCTATACTATATCCCAATGAAGCATATTCATTGGATATAATTTCAAAGGATTTAATTTGACACATATAGAATGTGTAGATGCGATCGAAAACACATCAAGGTTGCTAACATGCTTCACAATGTCTGACTCAAAATAGACTTTGAATGTTACCTGTGTGATCAAAGGAAATCACATAGGGTCATTATTACGCACACACAAAAAAAAACTAACTTTTCTGACTTTTGGGCTTAAATTCGTTTTTACTTTCTCGCGTACGAAATATAACAAAGAAAAAGTATCGCAGTTGTCATAAACTTTGAACATGATATTCTAAAGAATCTACATGTTTCAGGCCTATCTATAAAACACACTGAAGACCATATTTTTAGAATTATGTTTGTCAGTGAACTTGATCCTCATAAACGGTTTGAATTAGACAGATAAAATTTGGTATATGGTTCTTACTTCAAATTTGTAGATTTTTTTTCACTATTTCTAACGAAATCCATTCATAGAAAGTCTACCTGTCCGATTGTCCGAATATACGTTAATACGATAACTGAAAAAAATAGAGATATATGGATAAGATGTTTCGCAAATCTTTCATCTAAAATTTAGATATGTATAAAATTTGGAACAAATGTAGATTCTAGATCTTGTGTAATAACTGCATCTCAACGATTAATTACCAAAAAATCACGAAAGATCTATTCTAATAAGCTCTTTCGTAGCTATTGTTCACCAATGGCGTACAGTCAGTAACACATAGATGCATTTTTAGAGTATGCGAAGAAGTTTCGGAAAGGCAACTCGTACAAATTTACAGAAAGCTATTACCACTTCAAATTTGTTTATTTGTTTTAAATGATACTAGAAAGTACATAAAAATTTCCTTCCGACGGTTTAATTATATAATGAAAATTCTTAATGAACATCTCTGAATCTTTCCCTAGAAAGAAAATAATAGCAAGCATCAAAACTTCTTCAAGTTTAATATTAAAAATAATAAGCAACAATAAACAAGCATTGATAATAGTCTTATTAGATTTATTGTAGTCAAACTATACGGAATTGTCACATGCCTTTTATGTAGCATATGGTGAGAAGACATTTTTAATCTCCAGATGCTTTCAATACAGTTACTCTGTTGTACAAAAGCCCATTTAAATCAATCTGCAAGTTTGCTCAGGGAATAATAGGTCAAGTTTTGAAAATGGTATTAAAAGTACAGGATTGATTAATAACGGAAGTTGACCTAAAAAACCACTTTGAATGCAATAAAACCCTCTCTAGTGAACTTGCCCTTATTCGAAATTTTCACAGTAGGTGAATCGGTTAAAGTGGCCTTCGTACATATCGATCCAAAGAGGTCTACGCTGTTAAAAATATTCCAGCGAAAACATTGTTGAAAACATCACTGTACTCTTCCCATTTGTCTAGTGGAACCCATAATCTATGTGAACAGCGTAAAATTTCTATATCTAGACCCTCGAATCAATCAATTCTTCCTTGATCAAAAGCTGTAATATGTTCGAAGTTGAAGTGATAAATGATTTTATCATATCCCGATGAAAAGCCCTAATCCGGAAATTGTTTTCCCAGCTTCTATTACATTTTTGACACATGACATTGATAGTTGAATCTATGTTTTAATGCCGAGAGAAAATGATACCAGTTAGAGTTATCTGTTGCAATTCGAGTTTTTCATCAGTTCTTGAGATATTATGACAGTTTGCAAAGAATGGTTAATTAATATAGTTCAAAATAAGAGTAAGACATTTATTAATTTTGAAAAGTTAACATGAGGCGAAAATAATTATTTTCAGTTTAAGAAAATTTATTGAGCTTCTACATTCAAAAACAAAAAATACGTCTTCAAATTGTAAGATGGTGATAGAACTTTTTAGTACAAAGAAACATCAGAAATATTAATAAATATATATTAACATTAATAAATTAATTATATAATAACATAAGAAGCATTAAGAATCATATATTAACAATAAGAAATTAATTACATATTAATATAAAGAAATATTAGAAACATTAAGGATTTTAATGATTTTAATTAAATCTTAATGAAATTTTTTCCTTAGAGCACATATTTGTGTAATTTTAATCAAATAGAAACATAAAATGGTTCTTTATAAAATTTACACCAGAAACATTATTAATTGTCCATTTTTTGTTTTGCTTGCAATAGACGTTTAAAAGAAGGAACCATAAAAGCGAGTAGTTTTATTTAAACATCCAACCCTGAAAACTAAGATTAAAATAATTACAGTAATTTATATCTTAGATCAAAATCCAAAATATAATTCGATATTCTAGACGAAATATCAATTTGTATAGTATAGATCATAAGTACTTATGATATCTGTTTATACAATATGATTGAGCTCAATCTGATTCCATGGCCTGATGGAATAGTTTTAATTCCATTCTCTCTAAGGACTAAAAAAATTGATAAGTGTGTATTTAATGTTTCAAAATTCAATCCTTTTTTATGTGAGAATTCAGATAATTATTTTAAAAGGTAATTTTTTTCTCAGTTCTTCGTAGCTTTAAATTAAAGATCTACATTAATAATTTCAGGGTTGTTAAGCGAAATTTTAAAATATTAAACAAATCCATAGGTAAAATGCGTTTTCTTCTTATGAATAAGCCTTTTTAATTATATTTTGTCATTAAAAACATTGTACTTTTATAATTAAAATGCATGAATCCATGGAAAATATTTATATGTATTACTAAGCTTAACGACTTCATATTATTCATATGTGTTTACAACCTATTCATGCAGCTCATACGCGACAAAAGTTTTTAAAAAAGCATATGAACACATTTTTCAGAAAAATTGGACAACTAGTGCAAATAATTTTTGAGCTCTTTTAATACTGTCCAACTTCTTTATTATTAGTATTTTTTTTAATTATTTGTTACTGTTGCAACATAAATATAAAGTAAAATTCTTGACACTTTACTTCATTGAATTAAAAATAAAAGATTATGTATAAAAATTAGATTTTTTAGAAAATGTGGAATATAATCCAGTCTACAACATAAAATATATATGCTAAGCAGTTTCGATTTCATGTATCAAAAAGTTATCAAAGTAGCTCAATATTTTCTACAAAATTCTTTTAATACTCTTACAAGGATTACAAGATTGCAAATATTGAACAATATTAAGGAAATTTTGAGTAATTTTGCAAATATAGAACAATATCGTGAAATTATTGAATAGTACAGCAAATACTGAACAATATTAAGGAAATCGTGTATAATGTTGAAAATATAGAACAATATCGTGAAATTATTGAACAGTACATCAAATATTGAAAAACATAATTTAAGAATTGTACAGGACCGTAAATATTTAACAATATCATAGAAATATTGTGCCATATCGTTATATTATTAGGCTATTTATCTTTTGGGTAAAATTTAACATGACAAGTTTTAAAACGACAGTAAACGATTCAAGCCATACAAAGTACTGGGACTTCGCTTTTTGACTAACGTAAAATAAATATGTTTGGCAAGAATACTTAGCAAACTTAATAAGCACACATAAGACTACAACATCACACAAATTTTCGAAGGAAGCGATAAAATTGGGAAGCTTTACCTATAAAATTCTATTTGGATTCCCTTCTACAGTGTGGCAATTTTGCAGTGCAGTACTTAATCTGAAAACTGTCCCGGGAACGCTCTCGAAAGACCGTTTTTATATTTCATGGACAACATTTTGCCTACAACTTCTTCGCCATATATCGCTCTCTTGAGAACTGCTCACAACTGAGTATATTTATACAGAAAATGTTTTCTAAGACACAGAATAACCACCAATGGATTTATCTTGTATCATGCATATTCTTCAGTTTGATACATCAGAGTTTCAAAAGGAATTTAAATGCAAATGTGCGGAAATAGTTTTAGGAAAATGTTTAGTTAACGGAAATGTGGAAAAATATACCATGCTTTAAAGGACGGAGAAAATTCGGTGAGCTTATTTAAAACATTTATTTCTAAGCTGAACATACAGACTATTATTATTATTGTTTAATATTAAAAATATTAAACTATTGATACAGAATGTATTTTCAAGATTAAGATCCTTAAGCAATTATCTACAATATTATAATTTGTTATAAAGATAAAGCTAGAAAATTTTATGATGGATAAATAAGTTTTTATAGAATTGTGATTTTCATGCTTGGTGCTAATATATTTCAAGTAAAAAATATCATTTAAAAAAATTCAAAACGAATTTCACTATATTTTTTAAATATAATTATCTGTTTTATTTTTATCGCGAAACTGAATCATCTTAAACTGAATCAACTGAATCTCAAAAAAAATGAGCGAAAATCCTCTTAAAATTATCATCAAGTTTATATCAAAATTCTACTTCGCATTTGGATACAAAATTGCTCGTTCAAATGTAATTGTTTAGTTTTCATATAAAATAAATTCAAAGAAGTTTAAATACTAAGCAAGGTAAAAATTTATCAAATCCTAAATTAGAATGCAGCAATATAAAGTTCCAAATGTGCACGTAATGTACACATTCGTAAAGACGTTTCCGTTAATACTAACCTCTAGATAGCATTTTGAGTAGTGAAGGGCAAAATTCCGTCTTCTTGTAGGTGTTGTGCAACTTAATCTTAAAATGGAGTAACTAATTTGATTTTGGTAAAGTGCGAAAGAAGATCAAATATCGCTATCATCATCAGAACTATATCTAAAATTACTAATTTATCTCTAGAATCTTGTTTTGTTTTTTTTAGTGTTAAGGATATTTTTCTTTATAGACAATTATACCACTTTAGATATCGTAAAAATTAAAATCTAAAAGGCATTGTTTAGTAGAAAAATATATTTTTTTGTTTTTTATCAAAATGTTTCGAAGAGTGTTTCAAAATGTTTTTTTACGTTCTGACATGTTAAAAGCATTCATGCAGTTATCTTGGTGGCAAGCTCTGGTAATTTTTACGACCACGTAAAATGCCATTTTCAATTAAGAAGGAGAAAACTCTGCTTGGCTATATAAAAATAGACAAAAAGTAAAAAAAACGCACCGCAAAAAAAGGTCAGATTATTATCCTTTTATGATGACATATGTCGACTACTTGGTCATAATATATGATTTTATGGCTGCTTCGATAATGTTTCAAAGTTATTTATTACTTTAGTAACTTTATTGCTAAAACTTCTTTAGTTTATTTCTTAAATTCTTTAGTCATTTTCGAGTATACTTCAACATTTTGATTTTCATGCAGATCCAGTTTCAATAGCAACAGTACTTCTTTTTTCTTCATATTTAATTATCATTGAGAACTAATATAAATTTTAAAAATGCAACTATTTTATTAATTAATTAGAATCATCGAATCCTTTGCAGTAAATAAAAAAGATGGCAATCGCAACTTGGCATCCGTTGGAAAAACGAAGAAATGTGTCTTTATTAAACACAACTACGAGTATATGGTATTAATGCGTCAATAAATTAAAACTATTTCCCAGCATTTATTCAAAGTAGATGAATAAAATGTTGAAAAAATTCATTTTTTGCGAAATTATCGAAAATATTTTTGTTTAGTAATTTTAATTTCTGAAAATATTTCCTTATCAAACCATCTGAATTTTATTTCTGCGTTCTTTCTTTGGATATTGTATTTGTTTTTATATTTTAATAAAGTACGCTTTTAGGCTATATTTACAACTTTAAATGCTAATTTCACAAATTCTAAATTTTGGTAAAATCTTCTTGTAAAAGGTCTGAGATATTTAAATTGAATGCATATTTGTTGTTCAAAATTCGTATAATAATATCTTAATATATTCTGCAAAAGAATTTTTTTTAAATTTAAAAAGAATATATATATTAATTTACAAAACACTTTTGGCTTTTAATTATTTCACAGGTATTTTTTTTATTTGTTATGTAAAAATCCAGAAATATAAGTATTTAATTACATTTAAAAAATATCCATCCCGAATATAGTTTTATGCATTAAAAAATAGCAGAATCCAATACAAAAATGTCATGAAAATAAATGCCTAAATTTATCTAAAATTTTATATTTTGTTTTCATTTAGATATTCTTTTTCAGTTGCGTGCTTACAGTTACTTTGAAAATGCTTTAGAAATC
>JAPMOR010097729.1:378617-417130 GCA_026543865.1 Argiope aurantia | reverse complement strand
ATTCTAAATTCGATTACCTGCTTTCGATTACCTTTTCTTTCTGAAATTTCTTTTGACAATTCAAATCGTATATAATGCAAATAAGTTTCTTTAGAAAATTACTGATTTTGACTTATTTTTTTTTAAAAAACATTTTAACAATACAAAAAAAAAACCCATGTAATATACCAAAATTAAGAAATAATAGATAATGTGGATAAAATATATAATAATAAAAAATGTGAATGAAATAATATAAAATATTTTGTTCACCTGCAGGGACTTAATAAAGTTAAGTAATAAATACACATTACCGCATAAATCTTGGTTTTAAAAAAAGCAAGAAAAACATTGAAGTGAATTGATTTAATATCTTTCTATTTCCTCAGCAGTTTATGTCGAAGTCACATTGGTCGTATAACCATGTAAGTCTACATTTATAGTTAGCATTGAAAAAAAGCTGGGAAATCTTTTTTTATATTCATTTTAAATGAAAAAAATTAGTTCTGCTTAAAAAAACGATTTTTTTAACGATAAACTGCTTATAATTAATTTCCATTTTCATTTTAGGTGATTGGAGAATGAATTTATCAAAGTTAAACAAAGATAAAATTTGCTTGAATTAGTTTTTGCTTTGTGTATTGCAATGTGTACATTTCAGTGCCCCTGTCCTATCAGTCATATAATTTTAAAGAAACATTTTGAAGCATTAGTTTGGAATTTTAAAAAATTCACTTTGTTATGACCAAGAACGGTTGACTTACAAAATTTTGATTTTTTTTTATCCTGTACAAACATAAAAATATGTATTATGCTTGAAAGTTCACCTCTATTACGGTTATAGAAGACTTAATACTTATATAAATCAGTGATACATTAGACTAGAGGATGCAGTTAACGTGATTGCAGAAGAGGGGAATCAAACCTACTGTTTGACGGTTTGCGAAAGGACCATTGGCACAATGCAGGCTATTATTGTGAAAGTTTTTAGAATCAGCGTTGCTTTTCACCCGATCTATCTTCATATTTTAGATCTATGATTCACAACAGATCAGTATTATCCTTAGTGAATTGCTTTGTCTTTTATTTTTTCACGTAATAATTCTTGAACCGTTATGAGTTATATTAAGAAAATGGTTACATATCTTTTACTGTAGGAATACAAAAATAAATCGATCTGGTATCGAAAATAGAGAATGAAACAATGCAGGGTGATGGATTTTCGTTTAGAAACACAATCAGTAATTTACCAACATCACAATGTTATTGGTTGCCGTTTTTTGAATCAGTAAATAAATCTTCCAAGTGACAAATAGTCGGGCGTCTCCCTTTCTTTCTTTTTCATTTTTGACGAACTCATTAGTTTATTTGCAGCTTTCTACAAGCAGGTGCTATCACCATTGGCCAACATAAGGATCATGATCTGTATAAATCAATCAAAAGTCATACATTAGCCACTTTAGAACAAAAAAAAAAAAAAAAAAAAAAAAAACCTAGGCAAGTATTGTCATTATCTATCCTTGAACTCATCACACACGCACATTTGTATGAGTTCGTAGAAGACTATAAATAGACATAAAACGGCTGTGAAGGACAAATACGCAAAATATTGTACAAACTTTTAAACACTCCACATTATTTTGTTGGTAATTTTTCATAAGTTTCTTTCTTATCAATTGATACTCTTTAACTGAAAAATACCGTTTTTTGTTTTAAATTAGTGTGAGGTCGAATCTTCCACTAATGCTTTCCAAATAATTTTAGAAGTAATGTAGCGCACGTAAGGCATTTGGAAAGAAGCCAGATAAGGAACGATTCGCATTAGCTGTCTCCTGAATTTGGTTCTTTAAATTTCAGCGACTAAAATCTGTTCTAACTAACGGTTTGGGCTTTACCAAAATCGTGAGACTTTATCACTTCAGCAGCAGAAACTTAAGCCATATTTATTACAATAAATGAAGGAAGACAACTTTCGAAGCGATGGATTATCATTTCGAAATTGAAATTGGAAACCAGGACAAAGAAAATTGCTTTGGGTAGTTTCAAAATATCGTCTTAAAGGATTTGCGAATTCCACATCAGACATTCGCATTTCGTTTAATTTAATAGCAAAAATATCATTATATATCATAATTTAATCGTCACAATTTTTAAGAAGAAGGTTATGTTTCATTTTTTAAAGTTTTTGGGGAGCAAATAAAAGAAACATGACTTCTTCAATAGTGTGTAATGTCTTTCGAATACTTTTAATGAAACTCTGAAGTTGTATTTTAATTTTGTTTAAGAATAACTATGAGCTATATATAATAACTATTTTGTTTAAGAAGAACTAATCTCATTCAAACATGATCCCTTTCTACAGTTATAAATCTTGCAGCATACATTTCCCTACGAAAATTCTCAAGAAAATATACAAATAAAGAAATATATAACAAAATAAATTGCCTTATGACCTGAATGAACTATGACAAAATATATTCCATTTCCATTCCTCAAAAATTTCTGTATTCTTTAGGAAGTAATTTTTGTTATATTTAAATCGTGTGGTTTTTTCTTTGGTTACTGAGAGTTTTATTGAAGATTTCTCCTTATTCTACGGTACTATCAATGATACAGCATGTTTTCTTATTGGGAAGATTCTTGAGTCAATATCGTTGGTGTAAATTTGTACATTTCATTGCATGCAATGATTTATTTGCAGTAAAATTGATATTTGGCAATAAAGAAAGAACCCTTGTATTATTTAGAAACTTTATTTCTATTTTGCAGAATAAGGACCCTCTTGCACAAATTGGGTCCTCCCCCCCCCCCACTTGAAGTTGATAATAATCCTACTTTCAAATTTTCTATAATGCACTAAGATGTCTTCTGATTAATTAAAGCCACTAATTGGTCCACTGTCCTATTTTTTTTGATAACTCTTTTTATGAGGGATGAATTTCCATCATAAAACTAAATATAAAAAACGCATATGTCTTGTATAAAATCTTTTTTTACTTTTAACTATCCTTTGTATTTTTTCAATATTTAGAAACGAAGTTTGATACTTTGCGTTATTAATTGTCGTACTGGTGTCTTTGTTAAATGAATCTATCAAGACATAAATGGAAAAAAAATTAAGACTATATTTAGCGATTCAATTACCTTAATGAAAAAATGTGAACATTTACATTCACATAAATCTGAAGCGTATACTTATAGAATTGTATTTTGATTGAAATAAATTATACTTATAACCCATGAAAACATAAAAAATTAATACATTTTGTTTGAGGTTTTAATGCAGTGTATTTTTTTAATTGCATTCATTCTTTTTTTTTTCTTTGCAGCTTAAATGTTTTACACATACCGACATAGTTCTGAAATGGCGGCTCTTTACTGCGTTTCGAATCATGATTTTTCTTTTTTGTAATTATTCCACGAAAACTCTAAATGACTTTCTGAATATTATTGAAAATCATATAATAAGTTTCTATTTTCATTTAATTTGTGTTATGTTTTTACAAGACTTGAATTTCGAGGCATGTATACAACAATATGCATTCTACAAAATACTAATGAAAAATGACTTTTAATAAAATTAGTGAAAGAATTTAAATCAAACATGTTAATTTTGTCGCATGCTGCATGACAAAACGAAGATGATGTAGAAAGCTCATATGAAACATCTAAAAAAATAGTATATTGTTTAAGAATCAAATAATTTTTTCAAAGCCAATACAATTTTTAATTACTGTTAGATTACTGTAAAAATAATAAAATTTTAAGGAAACAGTAATTTTTCACAACATGTAATTAATGCAACTTCAATTAAGCTTAATAACCCTATTAGATCTTAAAGATCAGTGTGCTTAAATCAGATGTATTGTTTTCAAAGGTAAAATTAAAAAAGCAAATCAAGTTTCAATTGAAATCGTTAATATATGATGATTGGGTTTTTAAATATTTAATGCAATAGTTTGGTCATTTTCAAAACCTCACACAATGTAAAATAATGTTCACTATAAAAAAATATAAAAAGTTCAAAAGCAGTAATACATAGACACTTGAGCAGTGAACAGACTAATGAATAGTTTGTGCTATAATAGATATCTAGCTGAAGGAAATACAGTGTTATAATCGCTTATTAAAAAAATACTTTATAGAATTTATATAATTAATGCATACGCATATAATAATAAACACCGAAAAAAAAAGAAATGAAAAAGAAGAACAAAATGCAAATACATATTCACAAATAGAAGTCGCGAAAGGAAAAAAATAACTTAGAAGTATCCATTTAGAAGTTTTGCCAATTTGTAATTATTTTAAAATTAATATATGTCTGTGTCAGTATTAGAGGGCGTTGTTAGTTCTGAAGTCAATTGGACAATCTGGTCATAATTATTCAGGATATGCATTGTAATTGTAGTGGGATTCATGTATAGTATATGACGTTTAATAATAAGAACTTGCTAGAATCAGTGCATTTGTCTCGAGAAATACTTCCAGACAAATTAGTGTTCCGTCAGGAACTGTTTATGCATAAGCGAAAATTTTGCGAAAATGGGTTTTTCACAATCAATAGTTAATGTGAGCATTATGAAAAGCATATCTTATTCATATACCATTCCGCTATGCATTGTCTCAGCAGATTAATAAGAAAATACTAGTAAAAATAAAATATAATAAATTCTCAAAAATAACAATTTTTTTGTTGTTGAAGCAGTAAGGCATAAAAGACTGAAACAATTTTGTTTAAATTTAGATGCATTGCAATGAAAAATTAACATATTTCCTGAAATTAAGCTTCTAGCCTTTTTTTTATTCATATAGAAAACTTATTTAAATTTTTAACTAAAGTGTTAAAATTTTAAAAAAGAAAAATTCTTACTGCAAATTTTCTTCTTTTCTTGTTATTGATGTTATATTTCAAAGGACAAGTTCATCATTTAAGCTTTTATTTAAGCAAAGAAGATAAGCAAGAAACTTTAAACCAAAAAGAAATGTCCTTAAAATCTAACTTTTTTAACATTTGATTGCTTAATTTCTGAAATGCAATATATGTTAATTGATATTTCTAAAAATAGAATTGAATACGGTTCTCAGGTTACATTGGTTATAATGATTTTTCGTAAAATTAAGTATTATTATTTCGTATTCATTAATATATGTGTGTATTTTGCAAGGAAAAAAAGTTAGTTTTATTAGTATTTTGAAAAATGGCATATTTATAAAAATCCTAGGGTTTTTCTAAATTTAATTATTAGTTTAAATTTATTTCATTATTAAAGAATGAGAAATATTGATATTTCGTATCTATATTCATACAAGAACTTAAAATTATGATCATTTTTACATTATAAACAAGCAAAGAAGCCAAGGCATGGGTTTTAATTCTTCTTTTGAGAAGTTATTAAATACATTTAAATAAACTGAACATATCACCGAAAAGATTATTTAACATATGGAAGTTTGTTACTAAAAAACGTTTTGTTGGCATAAATGATGCGAAGTGATTAAATTCCCTCGTATAAAAATAAACTCATCTCTTATTCAAGAAACTGATAAAAAGAAAAGTTGCTCATGAAATTTAATAAAAATAATCCCATAAGGATTTTGAAAGTAAAGTAATAAAATAAGTGTAGTAAGTGAAAGTATATAGTAAGTAAAGTAAAAATAATATATCTTCAGGATCTAATTAAAAATAACTTATCTTATTCGTAATTGTTTCGATCTAAAAATGCTAATTTTTGAAATCAGAAACATTTTTAAATCGAAATTCATAGGAAAAAGAAAAAGTTCATAAAATGGATGAAAATGCAAATAAATATTATTCATAAAATATGTTAAAAAATGTTATGTTATTTTTTAGAGAAAAATGTGCTATTTTTTGATATTGGAAAGACCAATAAATTCTAAAAGCAAAGAAATTGTTTCCGGAACATAATACCTTTCACGAGTTCTTCATTTTGGAATTATAATCCTTACAAAAATAGATATGCATTTTGAAATACATATTATATTATTTATGATAAATTGTTGTCAATTGTTGAGAATCATCTGTAAATGGGTACAAAGTTATTTTGTGACATTCTTCCACATGATGTTGACCATTTTTGTTGTGGAAATGTTTTAATATCAGCAGTTATTAATCATTTATTATTATTATTAATAATTAAACAGTTAATATCTTTAACGGTTAAATAGTTAACAATTAATTCACTTTAGAAAGAAGATAATAAGCAAATTTTAGAAAGGTGAATCAAAAATCATAATAAATGCATATTAACTAAACCTGTAAGTCCGCTTATACAAATCAATAAGCTAACAAATAATTAGTATAAATTTATATATTGCTTATAATTATATTAAATATATAAATTTTCTCCTTGACTTTAAGATTATTTCTTGGTATTTTTTTTCTTTTGACTAAAATAATATTTTTATAATCAAATTTTTTATATAAATCAGTTACTTTTGATTTGAAATTTGTCCTACATAAATAAATCCAATTCTGATATTAAAGATATTTCATTAACGAATCACAAATTAAAAGCTTTTATTGAATTAAATTTTTGGAATTCATATTTAATCAAAATCAAAATTATTTCAAAAAATTTCTGTTATTATTTGATCAAAATCTGAAATTGCTATTAATTTTAATTAAAAAAATTACTATTCATTCAAATGTGAATTTTCAGGCATCAGTCACAAGCATAGCAGCAAAAAATTATATGACAGTTATACATTTTTTTTTAATTTCAGTATTCTTTTTCTCTTTATGAGTATAATAAACTTGTCTTTTAACCAAATTTTTTATAAAAGTACAAGACATTTCAAAATAAACAACATCGTAGATTTTCTATTTCACTGAATATGAAAGATATGAAAACATGAAACGCAAAGTAAAGAAAAATAAAAACATTTTTAGGGATAATTTTTCGAGCCAAATGCATAAAAAAGTGACATGAATATTCCTTTACCATTTTCGTTTTCTGCAATCTTCAAAAATCAAAACTTTATGTTTTCAACTATAACAAAAAGAAGTTTTAGAAAGCCCAGTATCATTCAATTTCACGCTATGCTCGACGATAAGTACTAGTATGAAATTTATAAAAGAAACTTCTAAACCTTTTCCGAAGTAATATGGCAGTGAATAAATATTCGAAGCACTGCACCTGTTCCAATGCATTAACGCTTTTCAAAACAGGAAAAACGAATAAGGATATCTATATTGAGAAAGAGGAGCTCAGCAATCTTTATTCTTCTCTATAGAGCTAAAAATAGCAAACGTATTCTACATTCAAACCAAATAAAAAGGACAAATTTCAGTCCATACTGTCTGGTCAACGTTTGAGACTTTCTATTGAAAGCATTTTAAAAGAGATGTGGAAAAAAAGACGACGTGGGAAGTGATTTTTAGGCTCGATTTCGGATTTTGAGATTATGGCTGGATCGGACATATCGTGCTGGAGTTTCTGGAAACGTGACTTGGAATCTGAAGAGAGTGAACCTTGCGTGTAGTGTATTAATCCAGGATCAAGCTTTTTACGTGAGAGATGAACATTTTTTTCCACCCCTGATGGTGATATTTCTCCTCCAATCAATAGGTAATCAGATAACAAGTAAGGGTTCGCCAAAGGGGTTGTATTCAGAATCATAACCTTAGAAAATCTGGATGAAAATGACTTGCACTGAAATTTATTGTGGAAAGGGAAATCGCAAAGGTCATTTTTTTTATTTTATTCTGTCATTTTTTTGTGAATATCTTTAATTCTTTTAAGTCTATATTTATCTTTGTGTACATTTTATAACACCACTTACTTGATGGTATCATTTTATTTCACTTTATCATAAAAGTATACAGTATTTTATACAGTACAGTAAAAGTATACAGTTTTGTAGTATTAAGGCCTGTTTTCAGAAAACTGTTTCAAAATTTAATCAGTTTATCATATTCATTTCCTAGCTTTATGTAAAAAAGTGTTTTAAATATATTAGAAAATAATGAAATAAAATTCTTTAAATTTACTAGAAAGTTTTTTATTTATAAAAAATGAATAAATTGAAGACAAATTTAGGAAAGAAACTTTTGAAACCCTTGCTATTGTAAATTATATGCATTATTTTTATAAATTTGAAGAACTAAGAATCTTTGAAAAATTCGTGGAATTCTGCTAACTAATTTATTATTAACAAAAAGAGTGATCAAAAATATTCCTGTGAAGATTTAAGCAAACCAGTATTTTATTCTATCTTAGAAAAATGGATTAGTCAGAAAAACAAAAAACGAGCAAGAACGCTTGGTTAAGTTTGCAATAGCCGTAAGCTTGGGAAACTAATATATTGGGATTTAGACTGCAAACATCCTAAGATTGTGACTCATTTAAGTGGTGCATGTGAATTAGTACACAATGGCAGTAACGTTGCATAAAACTATTGTACTCAAATTCCAGCTTTCATAGGTTTATTATGGTGTATCTTAAATGGAATTAAGACCTGCTTTCAATAACTGTACTCATAACACCAGGTTGTAATATCATAGCGTAATCGAGGTGGATTAACTCCCATTCTGACAAAACACCAAGAACAATAGTCACCACGATAGCTCGGAGACGAGAACTAAGGCGAGTCCTAAGAGCAATAATCTGCAATGATAAAATTCCTTTTTTAAGAGATAAATCTGTCATTGGAGTGGAAGTAACTATCTAACTGCATTAATTTATCTTCCAAGGAGGCAAGAATTTGGTTACGTATCCGACAAACTCTCTTCTACAAAACTGTGATGTTCCCAGTAGGAGGAATGGTTTAGGACAAATCTTTCAAATAATAACACATGTATTCTCTCAATAATAATAAAAATATATTTAAATAATTCCCTTCATTAATAAATGGTTTATCAACTATGAATGAGTCTTTTTAAAATTTCATTCAAATCTTATATGCTCGTTGAAATGAGAAGAAAAGATACCGTTGTTTTCTGCAGCTATATTTAAGTTTGCATCAGTACCCAAGCGGTTAAATTTTATCATATCATATTATAAATTGTCTCTGAAAGGAAACAAGATAGAAAAGCTTTAACTTTTTCTGAGGCGCATTTAAGATTCATTTCCTTAATTTTTATTTCTCAAGAAGTACCTTCAAAACTTATGCGAGCAGGATCTTCTAGTAAAAAAAAGTGCAAAATCTAGTAAATATTTGCATCAATATTATTAGAGAATCTAATTCAACTTTGCCTACATTACTCTACGTCTCCCAAATAAAATTCAACAAATCTCTGGCGCCTTAATATATTTCACAACTTTAGCATTACAGAATACTTCATGAAATTAACTTTCATTGATGGAATCCTGATTAATCAGAAATATTTTTATCGAACCTATATTTGTGCATATAATGAAATTTCTAACATAATGCTCCAATGATTTCTTTTATAAAAAGATAACGATATTGATGCATCTTAATTGATCAGCTGAAAGTCTGGAATTCCTTTTGTGCTCGAAAATTTCCTCTCAAGATTCGACTTGAATGTTTGCTGCATATTAAATGAGCTTCTGAAATTATGCAACTTTGAAAATCAATTCTGCTGAAGTTTAAGTAATACATAAATTCTTTTTTTTATTCGATCTAAATATATTATAAGGTTTTTCAAGCACATTCATAACGTGTTTTGCATATAATTCGTTTGCTGTTCCATCAATTTTGATCTAAAGATTTTAACACTTTCAATGCAGCGACTGATTTTGTTCATTTCCGTGAAGTATTTTTTTTATCCAAGTATCAAACGAATGATATGTCTGAAAGGTTACAATTAATATAAAAAGAAAATTGTGATACTTATGACATTTAATTTTAAAGATGTATTTATATTTTCTATAATTAAATGACATTTTTTCTTATTTACATAAGCTTCGTGCTTTCTTTTTGAAGATCCATTTCACCACACTTTTATTTATTACTTCTGCACAGCTATGATCAAATCCAATTAAAGTCTTAATGCATTTAATTAACAATTCATCTATTCTCCTATTTTGCATTTTATTTTGGGTATTTATTGTTATTTCAATTGATGTAAGAAAGCAAAATGTATCCGAGATTCTTAAACATATTCATTTCGTTTTGCTTTTATTTAATTAGATTCACGAATTTGAGACTATATTGTATGCTAAGTGGTTAACATATGATTCACTTTGGCTTTGCTTATTGATGCTATATTTCACTTAAGGAATGCATACTTTGTCAAATATGACACGCAATTAACTTATAATTAATAATAGTAATTATTAAATGTGTGAAAGAGGGGTATAAATATCTCATTCATGAATATATTGCTGAAGTTTCTCTATGATAATTATTAAAGTCCCTTGATATTAAGTGCGTTTATCACTTTGAATTCACTGAATTATTTTTGAAATTAATTAATTTAGTTTTAGTTATATCATTTTTATTAATATTACAAATGTCCTGATGATAGCCATTTTTTTTATCTCTAGAATAGCAATGATACATTCGTTTAGATTAAACTTGCTTTGTCATATTATAAGAAAATCCATAGCATTTTCTATTTTGAAACAAAAACAGATTACTGAAATCTTTCTTCTATGCATTTTCTATTCTTTTGAACCATATGTCACTTTAAGCATAGTCTAATTCTTGAAAGTCATTATGCACACATTTCTAATTAATAAAAATACAAATGATAATAAATGCTGACTATTACACAGCATTTTTTAAGTATTCGAAGCAAAAAAATGTATCTTAATTAAAGACAAATCATCTCATTAATTAACAAGATATATGCGCAAAATCTGGAATGAATTAATGTTTTCATTAAGCTATTATCAATTAACCAATTATAAACAATTACATGATCCCAAAAAGTATTGCAAAGTACCCATTCTATTCAAATATCTGTGATAAATAGATGAATTTATTCCTTTTAACATTTATGATTTGGATTTGAGTTCAGAGAAGTTGTATAAAAAAATTGAAATGAGTTCTCTATATCATATCCTTAGTTATCGATAAATAATTTATTATTTGTTTGACAACACTTTTAGTATTAAGTCACAAATGTGCAGAAAATACCTTAAACCTAAAGGGAATATTTTCGAAATTTGAAAGTACAATCATTAAAAACTTTGTGACTTAATGGGATGATATTAATTTGAAATGACGCTATCTTAGTCATAAATTGTTATCAAAAGGAATGAATGCAAAATCTATCAATTATATGAAAGCAGAAATTATGAAAAATTTCAGAATCTATTTAACCATCAAAATTAAAATTTTCAACTTTATCTAAAATTAAACAATAGGTACTTTTCCTGAAGATTCTGCTTCGAAAACAACTGCATTTCATAATAATAGAATAAGTATAAGCAAATTTCAGAAATACATTATCTCTCTCAAGCCATAATTGAAAACATTGTTGCAAAGGAATTTTTAAATCATTTGTGCTTAGTCTGAGTTTCATAAAGCAAATAAATAACGTCTAGGAATGGACTCGTCTCTCTTGAGTAGCTTTACTTCCTTTTAGTATTGATTTTATGCGTCTAAGATTTAATTCATTCGAGATGCAATGCATACGTTACATTATTCATAAATCCACAGTCACGCGATTTTTTTCTTACTCACTATTTTATTAGATTATTATAATTATTTTATTGATTAATGCATTAATTAAGAACGAAGTTAATGATATTATTATAAAATGCATTTAATGAACACAACGGTAAAATCAACCCTGTGCAAGACTTTCAGTTCCTTTAAAACACGTTAATAGAACTTTTGTATGCTTTTTATAGCAAAACTATTTTATTTTTCTGCTGTTTTTGGATAAAATAATTAGTTGGTGACTTTCAGTATTTACATTTTTCGTTTACTCTAACATTGCTGAACATCTTTGCATGCATTAGTATTTGTGAATTTTAATCTTTCATCAACTGATTTCATTTTTGTTATTTTATAAACAAATGCTATGACATGCCATGTTTCCGATATGATATATTTATTGAAAAATATCAGCACAAAGGAAATAAACTGCCTTGTTCAATTGACTCAAGATGTTCATTTATACGCATTGTATCTCATATAAAACTCAAGTGAACTGAACTATAACTGTAAGTGTGGAAAGTGAATTATAGTAAATCAAAGATAATGCATTGCATAATCTTAAATCCAATGCCCAACAAATTAATTTTTACAAATTTTTATTCAAATGGATTAATAAATCACATTGTAATTTTAATAATTTAGTTTGAATTATTATTGAGCATTTGAAAGAACCTGCATTGGAAGAGATATTTAGCGAAATTCTTATGTATTCACTACCATTATTTATAAATAAACAATCTGCAAGAGCAGATCAACCAAACCGCTGTTATTGCTGAAATCAAAAAAATTTACGATAGTCAGTAGAAAAAGATAAATTGTTTTTGAAGGTATGAATTGTTCTGTAAGTGGCTGTACTGAAACAATGCATTATTACCACTTTTGTTCGCTGAAAATAAAAAATTATGCAATGGAATGCATAAAATATTAAATAATTTCTAATTCTATTTTTAATCAAATTCATCATAATCAAAAATGTGATAAATATTTTATTAAATTAGCTATACTAATTATATATACCTACATATTTTTTACCTACTTGTATGTATAGGTACAAAATTGATTTACAACTAAAAATATTAGTTTCATTCATTCAAATTATTCACCGAATGTGTTAAGTTAATGGAAAAATGCTAAACGACAAATTCTGAAATAATTATTTAAAAAGTGTAATTTTCAAAATAAGAAAAATTAGTTTATTATTTCATACTCTAATTTAATATAGCTTTTTACAAATATCCCGAAGGTTTGGATAAAAATCATAAAATGTTCTTTTTGTGTCGATTTATTTTCGGTATAACTCTGAAGATTGCTTGTGCAAAACGCAGCCTATTTTTCAAAAAATATAATAGGAACAGTAAGCTTAAATTGTTCAATGTGAAATGAAAGATGAGAGCTTTATTCCTCCCATAAGAAATCAATAGGAAAACTACACAAATTTAAAACCAAACATTCACATCTGTGCATTTTTGTATACATTTAATCTTAAAGTACGCAATATAGTCGATAAAACTTATCTATTGAAAACACAGAAATTAACTCAATGTCGTTAATTACAAATATAAGATCAAATTTCTCAACATGAAGAGTCTGAAGGAGATATTTATCTTTCATGTAATCAACAGAAAACCAATATTAAGAATATTCATCAGAATTTTTGAACAGTGACAGTGATATCTCAAATTCATCAAGAAATAAATGTAATACCAGATTTTTTCATACAGCTATTAAGTTCTTTAAAAATAATTTTTAAATAGGGAAAATTTAGATAAAAGTTAAATATAGTGTCTCCGAAATACTTTATTTCGAAATATGTTATGATATTCAATTAGCTTTGTAACTCATTACTAATTATTCTCATTTAATCATTTAATCTGTGCTGTACGGCTATCTCTTATATAGGTTCTCTCTTTAGGATATTCCAAAGTGCATTAATAAAAATTTTTGTAACGAGTAAAAAAAGTTTGCAAATTATAAATAAATCATCAAAATGAAATATTTTCAAAGCCAAATTGTTGTTTTGTCTTTATTTGTGGTCTAAAATTAAATAATTTCAAATACAGTTAGGGAAAATATTGCCTGTTTTCAAAACTGGTTTAAAACAGATTTGATATCGTAATTAAAATGTTGCAGAGAAGGATGTTATGCAATGAAAACTTGAATGAATAAGTACATTCTACATTTCCATGGAAAATTATTTCAGATAGCCTATAAATATTCACATCAAGCAGTGCATGTGTTGCTATTGATTTTGATCCAGTACTGCATGATTTATTTTATTGTTTAGTATCAACTAGATAACTGAGCATAAATAAATGTAAAGGATGCAAGAAAACTAATTGAAATTTCAATGTTAATATTTAAACTGTACAAATTGATTCATTAATACAAATAAGGACTATTTAACACCAAAGTCAAACATATAAAAGCTATTAATTTTTTTAAAAAAAAACTCACTAATTAGAAGATATTTATAAGAAATTCTAGTATTACTTTTTAAAAGAATTTTTAAAACCAAAGCTATATACCTATTCGCTTAGAAATACAATGAGGTTAAAATACGACATACTATTGTGACAGAAAAAAAGCATCAAGAATATTTTATTTAAATATTCATACATAATAGAAATCATTAGCAAACTTTTTTCAAATGTTTTCAGGAATTATATCAACATCTAACATCATTCAGATCTTGATTTCCTATTACCCTCTGAAAATAAATTTCAATATGTCCGATTTTCAAAATAGCTAAGTCATTGTGCAAAAAATATACGTTAGAATTGCTGCTCTCAATGCAATTTCTGCAACAAATATATTTGAAATGTTATTAAAAAAACCTTTAACAATGACTATTTATCAAAAACAGTATTTGCGTGATAAGATCTGTCACAAATGAAACACGCTCTGGTGAACCATCCAATCATCGATTGCCATCAGAGAATTAATAATTGTCTTTCAGCAGTCAGAGATATTATTGAATAATTCATATATCGAAACAACTTGAATTGTGGGAAGATAATTCATGGTTTTTGCATTATCATAACACACCTTCTCACGTAGCGTTTCTTATTTGTGAATATTTTATTTAAAAAAATTCATCACATGAGGCTTTATGAGGTTTCTATTGACCAGGTATGTCATTATACGACCTAATTCCGAAATTGAATCGGTTAATGCAATAAAAATGTTTTGAAGGGTTTTCAAGAAAACGAATTTGAAGCATATTTTGAAGTATATTTCTAAAAATCTCAAAAATGTTGGCAGAATTGCATCGCAATTAGATGATATTATTTAAAGGAGATAAAATAAATATTGACCAACAAATTGATCTGTCTTGTTGCATTTCAATATTCCCGATATACTTGGATCACAGTAATACAGGGCGGTCACAAAATTTTTCCTGATTATAAATAGTGATTACGAAGAAACCATTGAATAAAATACTGTAAAGCTTTTTTTATTGTGGAATAATCGTTTTCTTAATTTTTTGTAATCCAACATTTAGCTTAAATAATGCAGAAATAGTGCTTTCACATTCCACTGCTATGAAAATATACCGCCGGGAACGAAGGAAAAAGTTCAATGGGCTTTTTGGTTCCATAAATTCAAATCGGTCTTAATTATTCAAGAAAAATTTTGGAATTACATAAAGCACAGAATGTTTGCAACGGCAGTTGAAATACTGATACACTCAAAGTTTGCATCACAGATGCTGTGTTTAGTGTGACAGTCGAAATATTTTGAAATTAAATAGGAAATATATGGCTAAAAGAGGAATATCGTTCGACATTGTTTGAATCACCAAGAGTATTCACACTGAAATTTACTAACATATGTGGTCTTATTAAAAAGTTTATAAAGGTCTTTACAGTATGTTGAAACAGGCATATAATACCAAAATTTAATATTTAAAAAAAATAGGGAAAGACTATGCGACCACCTTGCATATTAATAGCGCATCCTTTCTGTTTTAAAAAATTGCCAGTTGATGAGAAAACCAGATTATTTATGAACGAGTGCCTAACTTCTTGAAACTGTTTCAATTTATAGTTATGATGGGAATGCGAGATACATATTTGTACTAATCTATTCTGTTAGGCTAAATGAACAATTATTTTAACTAAGTTGAGGTTGGTGTATTCTATATTTTCGTTATGAGTGAAACAAATTCGTTAATCATCACTCAACACCTGTTATTATATTTTTATCATTTCAGAGGTTCAGTTTCTCTCTTTAAAATAGACTAGTATAATTTTGCTAATCAGACGAAAGACAATAGATATCCTCTAAAAGATTATAAAAAAGAAAGCGTTAGTTATCTTTAAATTGGGGTAAAAACAACTTTTATCGTAACAGATTTATCGTAGTTCTTGTTTTCCCCGAAATAGGCTGTTTTTAAGGTGTAATTAAAATATATTTCATTTTGTGTTAAATGGAAGTTTGATTCAAAGGACTCTAATTTCGAAATAATTACCCTGAAAAGAAGTTTTGAAAGAAAATTTAATTCTAACAAAATCAGAAAAGGGGTTACTGAATGAATAAGGAACCCTTTTTTCGATGTGATCAATAACAGATGGCAAATTTCTAAGCACGCTAATACTTCACTTTCTAAACAGGTAATTAAGTAATAAAACTCTTAGTAATTATTTTTGATGAAAATTAACCAGCAAATTCAGTTTTCAAATAACTACATAGCAATTTATAATTTTTCTACGACACTTATTAAATTCAATAAATTTGAGCTATTAAATAAAACTAACATTAACTAAAGTGTCATGTTTAATTTGATCTTAATGATACAGTTTAAAAAGTAATCTTATATTTAAATAAAAACCAAAAATTTCTTAAACACGGATTTTTTTTTTAAATCTATAATAAATGAACATTATTTATATAAATGTCTATTCATGCGTTGTTTATAAATTTATAAAAACAGAACAAAATCCATTTGTTCTTTCTAAATATTAAAAATGCGAAAACAGAAACAGAATTATGCGATAATTTTTTTTAACAAGGATATTATTATCGAACAGGAGTACAACAAACTCAACAGACAGTAGCATGTATCTAGCTAGTCTTTTTGAGTTTCACATTTTTGGTTAATTTGAAAGTTTAGAACAAGTACATATCATGCGTGATAATTCCTAAAAAGGGCATATAAATGAATCTCATAAAATAATTAAGTATTTTATGAATTATGAAAAAGGAGATCGAATTAATTAACTAATATAATCATCATACAATTTTAAAATTACTTTTAGAAGATGCAAAGAGTGGCAAGTTAATCAGAGAATAATTAAAAATAATTTATTTATATTTATATTTCAAGAAATTTATATATTCTTCATCTTTCTAAAGGTTTAAGAATTCGTGCTCCTAAATCCTTACTTGTTTTTACCAAGACGAAGCCTTTTCGAAATAAAGGATATAAAAAAAAACATTCTAATAAAGAATAATATAGGTTTCCGTTAATGTGTGTCATTCAAAGTTATAGAAATGAAATGAATTAAGAAAGCATTCATTAATAAAAGATTTTCAAGGATTTGACTAGCGGATTTGTCTCTTAAATTTATAAAAATATTTTTTCTTCTTTATTAAAATTAAAATGTTGTATTCTTGTGTCTAATTAAATATTTTCTTAAGAGTTCAAAGCTATCGTGATATTCAGAAATGATGAGTGAAGAAATTGCATTTGAGGCTAGATATAGCTTGGCAAGTTTCCAGAATTTAGCAAGGATTTCCTGAAATACAGGGTATCCAGTAAATTACGTTACTCAAATGAAAAACAAAGGTTTCCATTTTTTCATCTTCTAAAATTGAAAGTTAAGGTATACGGTTCTAAAGAAAATTCACTGACCTTAAAACAAGGAAGGGACTTTAATCTCTTTTATAAGAGAAAAAAATCAATATATATTTTTTTATTTTTTATTTATCAATATATATTTTTTTATTTGCTAACAATAAATGTTGAAATAATGATTGATTTCATAAGAAAGGATATTATCATAAACATTAGGTAATTTGTTGACCCTAGAAACAGCTAAAGCAGAAAGGCATTGTGCACTTATCATAGGAAATAGATATATTCATATATTCATTAAGTAATTATAGAAGAAATTTAAAATATTTAAATAAAAAATAATAAGATAAATTTTTGAAGTGAGCTGTTTTTTTTAAAAATTAAAATTTTCATTCACATCTAAGTATGCTGATGAAAAAGGTATGTTTTAATAGATCGTTACCGGTAATTTCCTTGAAGAAAATATACGAATAGAATGAAAGAAATGTAGAATTTCAATTCTCACGATAATATTTGCCTAAAAGCAAATAAAAAAAATAGTGCAAAGTTCGTTGGAATAAAGAAAGAAATTCATTAACGACGCTTTTCTATAGTTAAGGATCAAGGTCGTTTACAAATTTTGTTTGAGGCGGTTGTAGCCAAAGAATGAAAATCTAAAAAAATTACCTTTCTTCTCTTGAAACCTTCATTTCTCATTTTATAAATTGTATTATCAAAGCTTTAAAATAAGCAAACAAATGAATTTTATATATATATATATCAAAATCATAAACTACCAGATAAAAACAAAATTAACATTCAAAAGTATTATAGAAATAAAAAAAATTACAAGAAAAAATTTGAACTCTAATTAAACCCGTGTAATGGAGGAAAAAAATGAAACACAATCAAGTAAAAATTAAATGTGCAAAAAACAAAAAGGTGGGGAAGACACAAAAGTCTAATAAAACTTTGAATGCAAATATTTTAATAACTTTTCTATGCATCCCATATTATATATATATCCGAAATAACGGCAGCAGGAGTTTCCGATACAAAAATGTTCTAATATTGTGTAGGGCTTTTCATCTGCATACACGATATATATGATACAGAGGAGAAAAAAAACTAACATAAGTATTAAAGCTGTTTAATTATATGTCTTCTTAACAGCCTAGTGAAAAAACGATATAATATTTAGCAAATAAATTTCATTTCATTCAGATATTTAGATTATTTCTTTCTGTAATCTAAATTCAAATAGACATTTAAGTAAAAATATAGTTCAGATCCACAACTTAATTATGTAAATTGAAATAAATTAATGTATTTATTTTCATTATCGCGAACAGAAGTGTTGATTAAGCACAATAATAGATTTTCGAAATAATTAATTAATTTAAGAACTTACTTCTTATTTCATCATGTTCTGATATATTTAATAAAAGAAGTACCTTTTTTGCATTATTAATTATCCTGTAAATAAACTTAATTTACAAAATTCAATCTTCTTTTCATTCATTATTCGAGAATAAAATATAGAAAGAAAAGGAAGTAATAAGAACTGTTCTTTTTTTAAAGTCCACATATTTTGTATTAGTCAAGCCAAAGAAAAATATAGAATAATTCAATTTATTATTAAAAATCGAACAATTCTTTACAAATGGAAATATACTATTTAAAATTGGAAAATAATTCTTTATAAAGCTAAAGCGGATTTGAAAATAATTTCACATAATTTTTTGAACATTCCATAAGCATTTCCTACCCGATAAAATAAAATTTTAATTTTATAATGACCACACTAGATAAGTCTATTAATTCAGAGCTATGGAATGTATTTTTTTTCTTTTATATTTATAATTTTTTTAAAGTTCTAGCTTTGAGGAATCTTACAGAATTCTGAACACTTTTTTAAAGCAAATGAAAGCCTCAAAATGTAACGCCGAGACGGGAAGCTTTATTTATTGAAGTAACAATGGTACCAAGCATAATAGCCTCAAATGATAAGAAGTAACACGATTTTTATAGCTTTTCTTTTAACTCACATATATATATTATTAAAAATAAAATCCGCGAGATAAAACAAAACTCATAGACTAAAGTTTTATATTAATTATTTCGTATGTAGATGCTTAATCACCTCTGCTTCATCAAGAGCTTCCGCTTAAAAATAGATCATGCATATTCATCATAAAACTCAGGATCATTTTTATTTATTGATACTTTCACCTAAAACAATTTGAATTCAAAAATGTAAAACGTTACAGAGAAATGTAAAATGTCGAATAAGCAATTGCTCTAGGGATGTAAATTGAAATATAAATTTCTTTAGTTTGATGGCAAACATTGCTATTGCTTAGTTTTAAAAATTTTATCAATTTTACTTAAATATATAATCGATTATATTTAATAAAATGAAATTACTAAGTAGGGATATTAGTTCAGTAACTAACGAGTTACTTAACGTAAATTAAGTTATGTACATGGCTTTTACCTCAAAATATATCTTACAAGAAACGTTAAAAATCATTTAACGAAATCATAAACTGTTTTAAAGAGCTATTTTTTCTGTTTGCTTCCAATCTAAACTCTTCTGAGCAAGTACTGATATTAATGTAAAGAATAACGCTGAATAACTAAGATGACACATTCATCAGAATAAGTAGAAATAATATATATATATAAATATTTAGCAGAATGAATTAATATACAAAATCACTAATAAAACCACTTTTGAAATAGTTTCTACTATTCATATAAAAATAAAGAAAAAGTGAGAAGCTAAATATTAGCTAAACAATTACAATACCTATCATAAAATGTCCGTGTTGTTGGAATGCAAAATTTTCAATACTTGGACTGAAAATAATCATAAACGTAGTATATTTTATTTCATTGCTTTCTGTACTCTAATAGGGAGATACTAATATTTGACAGGTTATTCTATGCTCTGATGCAATGATGTGAATATTTAGATGACAAATCTTCCATGGAAAGCTAAAGTTTAAAATAAATTCGCATAAATTTCATTAATGTTTTTCATTAAAATAATGAAAAGAATATTATGTTATTCAGAAATTTTTAATTTGTGTTCAGCATTCTATTAGGGAAATAATTTTACACCTGCAGTCTAATCATTTACCGGTATTTTTTATGTTAATTTTAGATACTTAATATTTCTGCGAGAGTATAAAGAGTATACAGATAAATGTACGCATTGCATTATAATTCTAAATTGAAATAAATCAACTTAATATTTATCTCAGAAAAGATAACTTAAGAGAATATTTCCTTTTTCCTTAAAAACAATTTAAAAAATTCATATCTGGGTATATTTCGTCCCTTTCTAACAATGATCCCGATTCACATTCCCTATTGCCTCGCCGTCCACTGACCCATGAGTTAAAAATATTTGAAATTCCGGAATAAATATGCAGAAAAGAATCTATTTTTAGCTGCTATGATCTAAATTTAGCCAAAATCTATCCATTTCCAAAATTCATCTTTCAACGGCTCTGTATAGGATTTTTTTGCTGATTCTCTGTCAATGCACACAAGGAATATAGCAAAATTCCTTCATCGTTACCATTTTAGCGGTGCATCTTATTTTTAAAGGCTATTTTGCGCACTTTATCATCGACTCCCGGCTTTGCAGATAGCTGGACATGCATTTAGGAATGGAGTTGTAATAAAGAGAGCAAAGGTGTGCACTTACATAGGGCATTATACCGTCGTATGATATTCTCCAGAAAAGTGTTCTGTGGAGCAACGAGTCCTCTCCGTCCCCCAGGCATCTTGTCATTACGATCCCTGCTGTTCGTTCGCAGTCAAAATTCACCCGCCGAAAATCTCCTCCGATGTTAATTCTTTCAAGCAACTCTGCATTGCTATGCCTCGGGTGTCCTCTCTCGTCTTACACCCCACACGTGCCGAATCTTGCGATCCGACGCGGCCATGCTGACTGAGAACGGCCTCCTTATAATCCAATTAGAATACCGACTCTGGACGAATTCCGACACATAGACGAGCTTCTTTACACGCCGCCAAGGTTTGCCGCAACTCGCACGACCACCGCCAACTGCGTCGCCAACAATCGGTCAGTGAGAGAAACGTTTCATTGGTCCTGTCTAAAGGAGGAGGAAAAGCGACGTTTTATAGAAAAAACCAGGGCTTTTTAAACTCGGATTCTTACACGTTCTCCACCAGAAATATGCAGGAAAATCTATCACCACAACCTTGATGATTTATTTTTATTTTTCAACGTAAGTTCTATAAATTAGTATAAATGACTTAGGGTAAAATGGAGAAAATTCATAATTAAAATTAATTAAAGAAAAAGATTTGTTTAATTAATAATTAATTATCTACAAAAATGTTTCCTTCTTCAATCTAACAATCTTATAAATAATAATATTTAATTAAGAATTTAAGACAAATAAAAAAGGCAAAGGCAGTGATATAGATATGAATCATTGCGTAGTACAAGTTAAATAACACCCATAGTTATTTTTTTATTTATATAAAATGTAATGCAATCACAATGCCCTAATTAAGAGAAATAAACATTTTTACACATTAATACGACACTATATTACAGAAAAAACGGATTTCTATTATAGTCTCTGCGTATATCGTATAGAGAGTGGCCATTCTATGGCTAATTTCTACACCGTTAGAGACAAGTATATATTTCAAATTTTTAAAAAATATTCTAAATGACACAAAGAATTATATTTTGTATTAGCGTGTATTATTATGACCGAATATATAATTTTATATTATTACGAAAGTCTAAATTTTTATACAGTAAAGGAAGCTCCGCATTTCAGAGACTAGAGTTGTCCGAGTTATAAAGCCTGGAATTATTTTAAATCAATGAATAGCTGTTTTGAACAAGCATTTCCCGTTGATTAGCGGATCTTCCTCGGGACTGCTGTAATGGTTTAAAATTTTCTAATATATTGAAATTCAAATTTTCGTTATTCAGTCAATTTTGGTCACAGAAGAATAAATAATTTTTGTTTCAAACGTTAAAATGTCATAAATATTTTAATAAAAATTAGTAAAAACGTGGGTTTGTATAATAATTCTACCTTTATCATTTTTGCAGCAGTCCGTTTATTGACTAAAACAATATGAAACATAATTCTTTAAGTTATTAAGTGTAACTTTCCTACTGGAAGTATACACCTATCTCTAGAAATTTAGAAAATAGTTGTTGGTCACAATTAAAACAGCTAATCTGAATATGTGACCATTTAATCAAAAATAAAATTAATTGATCAGATCAAATATTTTCAAATTAAAACATATGACATTTATCTCCTTGGCAAATAACGGCACATTTCTCTGAAAACGACAAATTATATTGTATTTTATTTTATTTTTTTATTTTTACAAGAATTTTTTTCTTTTTTCTTTTTACGAATTTTGTGCGTTTGTTTTAGAAGATTCCTTTGAAAAAAAATCCATATCAAAAGTTTATTTTATTGTTATGTAGAAAAAAAATAAACAATCTATTTGTGGTTGGATTTGAGTCTTTCAAAAACCACCGATAATGATCACGTTTTGTATATTTTTCCTACCCAAAGAAGAAGAAAAAATCGGATTGCAATATATACTGCAATACTAGATAAAATGCATTAAACTATGGGTCAGAGCTTTCTAAGGATAATATAATAGAATTTCTGTGTCGTTGAAGATCGAACACAAAGCGTTTCTTTTAAATTCCTTTTTCTTAAATAAAAGGATAAAAAAGTTCTCTAAATGTAAAAGTCTTCAGTAAGTTGTAATAAAAAATGTAGAAGTATATGAAATAATATTTTGTTTCATCTATCTATTATTAATACTTCATTTTTATACTTTTATATTTTATTAATACACATTTTATATTTTATATAGAGCAGTGATAAAAAAAGTTTGGATAAAAATGAGATGGCGAAAAAATTTTACTGCTAGAAAAGGGTCAGAAGAGAAGAAAGTTTAGCCACCCTGGTCTTAATTATGGACAAGGCCGTAGGTGGATATACTGAGGGACTGCTCCCTCAGTATATCCACTCGACAAGCTTATTCGGTCAATTTATTTTAAAAAGCAGTTTTGACTTAAATCATTTCATTTTTTTTCTAATAAACTCATCTTATTTTAATTCTCTATGTTTATCTTTAATTAATATTTCATCTTTAAGCTTTATATTCAACTATGTTCCTTTCCCCTATTATATAAAAACCCAGTTTTTTAAAAAGTATTTAAATACTACTTATTATTTAGAAATAGTGAATCTCGCCTCAAAATCAAATAAAACTCGATGACTTTTCAAAATGTCTTCCATAATTATTTATAATTTCGGTTCATTTAAAAATTTATCTTCAAATTGAAATGCACATGAACTCATTTTTCTACCATAACATAGCACAAATTTCAATACAAACTCTCCTGATAAATTTTCTTCGATTGTATAAAAATTTTTGCCACTTCGAGTAAGAAGTAATTGAATTAAAAGCAGAAATTGAATTTTTTAGCGTTAATGTTCCCGCTATATACACGAGTTTCCAGAACTAATCAATCAAATGCAATTATTGCTCGTTTTGTGTTGAAAAACCAAAGTAAAAACAATGTAGTTTTGGAATGAAAAATAATATTTTATAAATTTTATTGTTTTTTCAAGCTTCTATCTTAAGAAAAAGTTTAACAAAAAGATTGAAAAAAAAACTATAACTGTCAATCAATGCGGAAATATTAGAATTATTGTAAGTCCAAATTTGAAACATTCGAGTTGTTCCAAAGATATATAGTGATAATCAAATAGAATCAAAATTGCCCACAGCGGTCTAGGAATGGTAGAGGGAACAAGATAAATATATGCCTTCGGCGCCAGTCTTACGGAGGACTTCAAAGTTTAAAAAGTATTAAATTTATTTCATTTTGTAGCGCCATATATAACGAAAATAAAGGGAGGTGAAAATATGTTCTGGATTCCATCTACTGTTGTTAACCTTATAGCATTATTTCTACTCTTTTGAAAAAATGTGTTACGATGAAGATATGACTAAAATAAAACAGAAATGACGTTGCATATCATACCAGCTGATATTCTCATGCCTTTGGTTAATGATAAGACATTATGTGATAATAAATATAGCTTTTAAAAATACACTTTTATTAATGCGCTTAAAAAATTTATTCTTTTAATTTTCTATTTTTCAGACTTAGATTCATTTTGTATTTCATTATTATAAATATTTTACCATCTTAAAATTCATTTTGTCTCAACAAATTGACACTGTTCGTATGGAATCAAAATTTAATTAAATTAGTTTATAAACTATAAATATTAAGGTAGAGTACTGTCATTGAAAACAAAGAATATATAGAAAATAGGAAATTCAAATCTATCAGGAGGCCAGGAGACAATCAAAAAATTTCAATTTCTCAAACATGAGACAAATCATGTTAAATAATGCACATAAAATGTTTCGACAAGTTATGATAATCTGTGACATTTTTTAAAGAATTCTTTTAGCATTGTCAAAAAAGCAAATAAAAAAAGAAGAGAGTTAAAATTAGCATAGCAGCAAATTATTACAATATTTAATGTTATTCAAACACCAAAATTATTTTAGAATAATATTTGTTGGCACCAATAAATCAGCAGAACACTCCACCTACTAATTTTGTAGTGTCACCAAGTGGTGAAATGATATAACCCTTTTTAGTGTGTGTGAATACGACAGAGAGAGTCGTGAAAAATAAAGCAATGGTGATATAGTCCAAGAGTTTGTGCTTTATTGATATGTGATTGAGTTTTCTAAAAACTGAGCTAACATGGACCAAAACATGGTCCAGTTCGCGGAGATGACTATGCATTTGAATAATGATTCAATATTCGAAATGTGTGTGATTTATTAGAGCTGATATCGTCGATGATGACGAACTTGGTGTGAAAATACCAAGAATGAGAATTCTGTTGTGGATAACTGGTCTCGAGTGAAATAAAGCGTTTAATTGAGGAAAGTTATGTGTTCAAAAATGACAACGAAATTGATAAAGATGCTGTAGATCGAGTAATAGGGAATAGAAGTCAAAAATCCGATCAAGATAGCGAAATAGAACTAGAGCGTTTTAGATTAGAGTGAACTAAAGCATAATTACAATTAGCGCAATTAAGAGCTAAAGAAAATAGTACTCAGACTTCTGTTAATGTAGAGTGTAAAACCGAACCAGAAGAGTCACTGGATAGCTTATTAAAGTCTGTGAGAATCTTGCGTATTAAAACATCGCGCAAAGCTCAGGCCTGGGTTGCTTTTATACTTCGTTAGAGAGAGCATTTAGTACTAAAAAGGTACCTGAGATGTTCAAAGTAGAGATTTTATTAAATTTATTAGGGGAAAGAGCTTCTAATATCCTAAATTACTACTGAGAAAGATTTAAATAATTATGACGAAATTAAATCCATTGTATTAAAAGAATTCGAACCGACAGCACAAGCGGTTTTAGAGAATTTTAGAAATGCTTCTAGAGATAACGAAAGTCATGTGCAATTCGCGTCACGCTTAATGACGAGTTTTGAATATTATTTAAAATTAAAAGTTGTAACAGATTTAGAGACCTCAAACAATTGATAGCTTCGGATAAATTATTCCAAACGCTGGACAAAGAAACAGCAACTCATATCAATATTAGACAAAACCAAAAGTGGTTTACACCTCTCTGTATTTTGCGTCCAAAGGTAAAATCAGAAATGTAACGAAAAAAAAGGCAAAATTATAGCAATAAATTTAAACCAGCATCAAAAGTATTTTTCAATGAGGTGAAAAATAAAAATTGTGATTTTTGTCTAAAGAGTCAAAATCATCCGTTGTATGCGTGTCCTCAATTTAAGACTTTCGGTTCTTGAGCGCGTTGAGGTAGTGAAAAATAAAAACGCCTGCTTCAAATGTTTATCGTCTAATTACAGCTTTATAAATTGTTCGTATAGAAATTGTTTCTGTGGCAAAGCTGCCAATAAATTAATACACTTTTCGAAAGAAGCAAAAAATGTTTCGTCTTCGAATATAAAAACCGCTGGAGTCATAAATACTTCGCAATCGGAGAGGAGAAATTCGAATCAAGGTTCTATTTCTCCCAATGAATGGAGTATGTCTTTCGTTGCAACAAATCTAATCGTAAATCAAAATGTAGTTTTGTCTACTGTAAGATGTTTAATAAAAGATAGATGTTCGCAATGGCAGGAAGTAAGGTATCTTTTGGATAACGGCTCACAGTGATGCCTCATGAGTCAGAATTTTATGCAGAGGCTACAACTCAAAAGTGAAAAAATAAATAAATCTATTTCCTGTATTAATAATTCCTCACAGTAGTTAATTGTAGAGTTACAGCAACTGTGGCTAGTAAAACTAAAAGTTTCGAAAGAAATATTTCGATGTTAGTGGTATCAAAAATAGCAGATTCAATACCGAATAAGATGATAAATACGCGTGTACAGATTTCAGAATCAATTTACCTTGCGGATCCTAATTTTAATATTCCTGGGAAAATAGATATTTTTATTGGCTCTGAATACTTTTTTGAAATAATAAAGCCTGGAAAAATTAAATGCTAAAAATGAGAATTTGACTTTAAAGGACTCTGTATTTGGGTATATTGTAGAAGGTTGCGTTTCGGGTTCAAATAAATTGAATTCTAACTATTGCGGTTTAATATGTGGAGCAGAAGAATTAAATTAAAACTTACGAAAATTTTGGGAGATTAAGGGAATAGGTAATGAATTACCTAAAAGTAAAGAGAATGCTATTTGTGAGGTACATTATGCGCGAACACATAAAAGAGATGAGACAGGAAGATACACTGTGGTGATGCTATTTAAAGAGCACTGGTCATGTCTAGGCAATTCAAGGGATATTGCTCTAAAACGACTCGAATTGCTATGGACTCGCCAGTCTAGAGACAAAAAATATCTAAAACTGTTTTCTGACTTTCTGAAGGACATATTATATGTCTCATCATAGCATCTATAGGCCTCAAAAAACGATAACTAAACTATGTACCGTGTTTAATGCGTCCAAATTGACTACAACTGGAAAATCGCTCAACTCAATTCAGTACAACGGCGTAGTGATCCAAGATGATCTATTTACATTGTTAGATTCAGAAAGCGTATATTTGCATTTACTGCAGATATTCGTCAGATGTACCGTATGATTAATATAGATGAGAGTCAAAGAAATCTCCAAAGAATTTTATGGAAAGAGGGAGTAAATGAACCCGTTAAAATGTATCAGCTAAATAGGATTACCTACTGAACGATTAGTGCTCTATATCTAGCAATGAGAAGATGCACACAAATTTCTATCGACGAGGGAACAAACTTTCCAAGTGCTGCATCAGTATTGTGTCGTGACTTTTATATTGACGACATTTTAAGTGGAGCGAGTACATTGGAAGAGACAAAAACTTTGCAACATCAACTTGTGGACATTCTAAAAACCGTCCAGATGTCATTGCACAAGTGGTGTGGGAATACTTCTGAGCTTATTCCAGCTACGGAGAAATAGTATGAGTTCTCATCTACGGATGAAATTAAGACTTTAGGGATTGCCTGGAAGTCAAACACTACTTTACCTTTTAAGTAGATATACAGCAAAGTGCCCAACCTACCAAAAGGTCGGTCTTATCCATTACCCACAGACTTTTTGATCCACTTGGGTTACTTGGACCAGTGATCACTAAGGCAAAAATCTTCATGCAACAATTGTGATTGCTCAAAATTGATTGGGGTTAAATGCTTCCCGTTAAAAGAAGCTGGTGAATGGCAAGAGTTTGTAACATCTTTAACAAACTTAAACTGCATTAACATCGAAAGATGTATTGTTATTCCAAACACGGAAGTGACTGAGCTTCATGGATTCTGTGATTCGTCTGAAAAGGCGTATGGTGCTGCAATCTACGCCAGAACAGTTAATTCAGTGGATGAAGTGAAAATGGAGTTAGTCGCGAGTAAATTTCGTGTGTCACCAATCAAGCAGATAATTAACTATACCTCGTTTAGACTAATGCAGTGCTGTTCTAATCACAAAATTGATGCATAAGGTAAAAAATGGATATTACATCAGTCTTCTATTATTCGCATTCTACAATCGTGATTTAGTGGATGAGAAAAGAGTCACGAGACTTAAAAACATTAGTTGCAAACAGAGTGGCTATTATTCAAGAATCCACAGAAATTAATCAGTGACATCATGTTCCTTCCGAACAAAATCCCGCTGACGTCATTTCAAGTAGACTTGATCCAACGAGAATGCAACAAAATGACTTATGGTGGTTTGGTCCAACCTTTCTCCAAGAACTGGTTGTGAACTTTCCTGGTGATTGCGACGACATCCACGATCCATTGGACAGTTCTGTGCAGAACATGGTCGTTTCTTCCGAGAAACTTTATTTAATAGAACTCAAAAATATGACTAATTGTTGTTTATTTTCAGCTGTGGACTCATTTTAGATAATCATTCTCATCATTTTTAGATAATATACTTAGTGTGTCAAATAAGTTTTATAAAATAATTAAAGTTCTAGCCTTTATTTTCAGATTTATAAATAATTTGAGAAACTCGAGCAAAATGTCAGGGCCTTTAACCACCAAGGAACTTCAGTTGGCCAAGTTAACTTTAGTCAAACTTATTCTGTTAACTGCCTTTAATTGTGAAATAAAAGCTCTTGAAAAATGCGAAAATGTTAACAAGAGTCAGGTAAGTTGCTTGAGCCCATTTCTAAACCCAAACGGTGTCTTAAGTGTTGGAGGAAGATTAAGTAATTCTGATTTGTCATATGATAAAAAGTTTCCCATATTACTTCCAAAGAATGACAAATTCACTTTGTTAGTTATGCAATATTTTCATCTTAAATATTTACATGTTGGAGCACAAACATTGCTGTATATGGAAAGGCAGGAATATTGACCATTATCTGGCAGAAATATAGCCAGAAAAATAATTCATGAGTGTGTCATTTATGCTAAAAATAAACCTATATCTATAATCCAAATTATGGGAAATCTCCCAACCAATAGAGTTAAACCTAGTTTCCTTTTACTCAGGTTGTGATAGACTTTTGTGGACCCTTCTATATTAAATAAAAGGGTCAGAGGAAAGGCAATTACAAAAATTTTATGTGGCTGCTTTCATTTGCTTTGCTACTAAGACAATCCACTTGGAAATAGTCACTGACCTAACTACAGATGCAATGATTGCAACTTTAAAGCGCTTTTAGCAGAAGAGGCGCTAGTTCCTCTATCTGTTCTGATAATGCATCTAATTTCAAAGAGGCTAATTTAGATTTAAAACGCTTACAAAATATGATTGGTAGGCCTCCAAAGTCACTAGCTAATTACCTAACAACTGAACAAGTGACGTGGAATTTTTTTCTACCCAGATCACCTAACTTTGGTGGCTTATGGGAGGCAGATGTTAAATCTTTTAAACACCATTTAAAGAGAGTTGTTGGAAATGCGCGTTTAACAATGGAACAGTTTTTAACTATTGTTATTCAAATTGAAGGCATTCTAAACAGTCGACCACTGACACCTTTCTAATCTGATCCAAACAATTTTGAAATTTTGATCACAGGCCATTTTCTAATCGGCCGCAATATAAATAGTATTCCTGGTCCAGATTATTCAAAGAGAAAAGATAACCTTTTATCTCAATGGCGAAGATTGAGCAAAATGGTACAAATAATTTGGGAAAAATGGAAATTAGATTACTTAAATAATTTGCAAACCAGACACAAATGGCAGTTTGAGAAACAAAATGTTTCAAAAGATTCTATGGTTCTTTTAAAAGACGATAATCTTCCCCCTTACCAGTGAACAATGGGAAAAATACAAGATTTAATTTATAAATCAGACGGCAAAATCAGAGTAGTACTTATAAAAACTCCACAAAGAGTCACGGAAAGAGTAATTTCAAAGATCTGTTTATTACCATATGAATAAAATCAGTGTATATCTGGTATAATTAATTATTGTATTTAGAATTTAAAATGGTATATAATGCATATTCAAGTTGACATATTGAAATATCGCAAATCTTTTCTTTTCCGAAATGTTTTGCATACAATGTTCGATTTTATTTTAAAAGTGTAATATTTTTTGTATTTTGTGCAAGATAATTGTTAAGTATTTATTTCTGTAATGTTCTGAGATTTTGAAATGATATTTAAAGGGGGTCGGCATGTTGGCGCAAATAAGTCAGCAGAACGCTCCACCTACTAATTTTGTAGTGCCACCAAGTGGTGAAATGATATAACCCTTTTTAGTGTGTGTGAATATGACAGAGAGTGTGGTGAAAAATAAAGCAATGGCGATACAGTCCAAGAGTTAGTGTTTCATTTATATATGAATGAGTTTTAAAAATAACTGAGCTAACGTGGGTCAAAATAATATTGAAATGAATTCTTCAAGCAGCATTCCGTTAGTCTTGAAAAGCTAGGTATGCTGCATATTTAATGATTAAGAAACTATAAAGAAAATGTCCAAGGATTTTTTTTTTCGTACATTCGGTTATATATTGGGTGTCGATTATGTCATGGTCCGATAGTTAACTTCTAAATTATTCGAGATATCATAATAGCACTCTATGGCCCTGTAACTATAACTTCGAGGTTATTTAAATAGTGTCACGAGCATGAAGTGGAAGACAAATCGCACCTCCTGTGGGTGATCATCTCTCTATTGTCACCAGCTTACCAATGTCAAAAATCAACTGTTTCAATCAAGCAATAAATCAAAAAAATTAAAAAGTTGTATCAGTAGCTAGTCTTTTAGACTAGACAGCCCACATGTGTTAGAAAATTTAACAGAAGCATGTTGGTAATATGAAGATAAAAAATTACACTAGAGCAAATGACAAAAAAAGTCACAAAATAAAAACATAAAAGCTCAAACTATAAGATGAGAATAAAAAATATTTTCAAAACGAAATATGAAAAAAATAAAGAAAAAAGAAAAGAAAGCATTTGCAGAATTACCCAATTAGATCTCCAATCTTTTAATTTACAGGACTTGCTGTTTTATACTTAAATTATTCTAGTGAACTGGGATTTCATCAGAATTTACTAGATTTGATTTGTTATTAATTAATTAATCAAATAAAATAAAAATGTAAGGCTTAGGTACATGTTAAAAAGCTTTATAACTCATAAAGGACAAAAACAATTAATAAAAACCAGAAAAGGATTTTTAAAAATCAAAATGGCATAAAATTTAAAGTGAAAAATAATATGATATAAAGATAAAAACAAAAAAATAAAGCTTAAAATAAGGCTGAAATGAAAATAATAAAATGAAATAAAGAGAAATGCAAAAAAATAAAGCATAAAATAAAAACAGTAATTGAACAAAAAAATGGAAACATTTAAACGTATTTACATACATAAAAAACAAATAATGAAAATTAGTAATAAAATAACAATACTTTAATAGCAAAAAATATCCCATGAGTTAAATCAAAACCAAATGAGACAGATATAGTTTACAGAGAGTTAAAAATTGTTTTTAAGAAGAATGTGATGATAGGAAAAGTTTAAATTTAAAAAAGGTGAAATACAGTTTATCTTTAAATATAATTCTGTAAGTGAATGAGGCTACTCTAAATTACCATCACCTCAGAAATTACTATCACCTCTGGATTGATGAAGGGATGAAGATCAAAGAGGAAATCTTGATATTAGGCTAATCTCTCCAATAGCAAGAGCAGGAAGATGATAAAAATGAGCGATGATCTGTTATCCAAAATTTTAATATTGGGTCAAACAAGATTAGAAATTAAGCAGATTTAAATGAAAGCTGAGAGGGGGGGAGCTAAAGACAGAACTCTTTTTGGTGTAGATTAAGCATATCTTAAATTTTCTTCTTGATCTTATAGTAACGACTACTTCCGGAACCAGATTGGTTCATATTGTTCGCTGGTGGTATCAAATGACATTACACGGTAAAGAGACATTGCGTCGCATCATGGATTAGAATGCCTATTTTCCCACGAAACAATAAGGGGTTTCAATCAGGTTGGGCAATGAGATTTCCAACCCGAATTCTTCGCATGTATTTTGCCTGTTCATGCCTTTTATTTTTGAAACGAGCACTTCTATCATCTTGAGATGACCTTTGTGTTCATCTTCTCAACGTTTACATTCATTTTTTCTTCTTCTAAGTCTTGCGTATCGGAAGGTACAATAAAATTTTGTATCATTGTAGGATAGGATTTGTTATAAGCTCCATTATTGAGATAATGAACATTTTTAAGTTTTTGAGGAATTTTCATTGGTTACGATGAAAAGTTTTGTATTTGGCAAAGATGCAAATTTTCAAATATGAATCCATTGAGATTTTGATGACAAGATAATCACTGAGAGAAGACTCTTGTAAGACTTCTATTTACTAATCTCTACGAATATTTGGTGAGAAGAGGTTTGGTCTGCCTTTTGAGGTGTTGTGATTGAAGTTTGGGGATGCATTTGAACTGTTGTTGGTGAAGTGCTCTGTTGTGGTATTGCGATTATTGAAGTCCATCCCAATAAAGATTTTTTCTCTGAGAAAAAATATAATAATTTCTTGGATTTTCAGCCATGCTTCTTGAATATGGAGAGATGTAAGAGGAAAGTCATCGACTATAGTCATGTTTGAGTTTTCACAGCTGCCGTGTTCTATTAGTAGGAAACCAAGACTGCTTGAAGTTTTCTGTTGGGAATGATGGCTGCTACTTTGTTTCATAATGAGCTAAAGATATTCCATTATTTGGGCATATCTTGTATTTGGTTGTTTTTAACTTAGAGTTTCTAATGAGAATCAGATTTGTTTAGAGATTTATTGTATAATGAAGATTACCGTTTGCAACTTTGGCTCTTCCCAGTTTGATCTGGCAAATTTTAAGAGCTTTGAGGCTGAATATAGAGACTATGTTCAGTAGAAGTGGCGAGTGTGGAATTTGCAGGTATGAGGTCATTAGAAGTCACAGTGTTTATACCCGTTAACAAGTAATCACTAACACAAGGGAGTGGGCTCCCAAGACATGGTTAACATTGATTTGCACTGCTCTGAGCTTACCTGCAGTAAATACGTTGAATTGTCTGTACTTTTTATTTCAAATAGCATTTTGTAAGTTCTATTAGTAAGGGCGACATCTATCAGGTATGAAGTTTGGAATTTAATTTTAGTTTCGTAACAGTTAATGCATCTGAGAGCTAAACTGCAGATGTAAGAAAGATCGTGGTACTCGCTACAGTTCTGATACTGTGAATGAGTTACACTGCAAGATTTCTACAAATGATCAAACCTGCCACACTTTTTACGTTACTTTAAGCTTATTAAGTTTTTAAACCTTTAAAAGCGTAATTCAAAGAGAAACCCTTTACATATCAGAATCTTGAAGTAAAAAATAAAGATTGAGGGTTAAGGCTAAATAATCTGAAAATTATTACCCTCAGAAATTTTAAAATCTAAACTCAAGATAGATAGATATTTACTGTAAAGAAAATACTTTTTATGACTTAAAGTATTAAGTTATATACAGTTTAAATCAATAAATATACTATTGCAAATAATTACGAAGTTTATATTTTCATACAATCTTTTTTGTCCTATTAGTCATATGAAATAAAACTTTTTGATACTCTAACAGTTTAAACAGAAAAGTTTCTATCTTCAGAAAAGTTTCTATCTAAAACTAGCCAATTTATGACCTTAAAATTATATTATTCTATGTCAATGAACTTCCGTTCTCGAGCAAGCATTCGTGTTTATTGGCAACTATTCAAATAATCTAAAATCATCTAAAAATGAAATGAAAATAAATGCACAGACAGTTCCATGTACAAATGCGATTCACATATACTTAAAAAAGAATACATACGGAAATCGATTAACATACTTTGTCCAAAATTTATCTTTTCTGTTTGCGAGCAATGCGAGGCATTCGGATGAATTTTTAACTAATCGTTGATTCTTCTCCAGTAATGATGAAGCTATAGAAAATGATGGAATCCTGAGATTAGTGCTTTTCGATGGTTATATTTCACTGAAGGATGGTAGGCAGAAAGAAGAGTGGTTATTAAGAATCCTACTCCCGTGAATAATCCGAGTTCACCTATTGCTAAATATAAACATATCCTTCCACTCCGTTTTTGAAGAAATAAACGTTTCTTGATGGATGTGCACAAGCGCGGAGGATTTTTCAATCTCAGAATGAGCTATAAAAGAAAAAATTTTCTAATTAACCCTTTTGCGCTATGATAGCTTTATGAAAATTTAATTTATTAACTTTTACAATTAATCTTCACAGATGCTAAAAGTTTTTTCACACAATTGTTCAATTCATCTATTAAAATTTGTTATTTTCAGCATATGTCTAGGTATAAAATTTAGAGAAATAAACTCTCGTTTCATTTTTGGGAAACCATATTATATGTATGTAATTATTATATATTATATTTAAACATACTAAATAAGGAAATATCTTTTGCTGTCACTAAATAATTAATTATTAATATGTTCATTTAATGTTAGCATTTTATGTTATATATAGAAATATCATTTAATCAAATTTTGAAATTGTATTGGATAACAAGACTAAATATTAAGCAGAAAATAAATACTACTCTTCTGATTGTCATCTAAGAATAAAAGTGAATAAGAGAGGCTACAAAACTAAATTTTCACAAAATTTTTTTTAATTAAGATTTAACTTAATTATGACTTAAACTATAAATTAATTTGAATCATTATGTATTTTTAAAAGACTAACTAATTAGGACAACCTTCTCAAATGACAGGCATATTGTGTAAATTATTAATCATAAATAACAATAGAGTATACTTTTCATAGATTTTAATTTTTAGCTATGTTTACTCCAGCCTTATTCGTTAATATTAGATTTTGAAATTGCATTTTAAAAATTGAAACAAGCCTGTGGCGAGACTAAAACTGCACTTTCTTGTATTGCTTTTGGTGTTTATTTCTACCGATCTTGTTAAAATTCTCTGATAATTCAATCGATCAGTTACTAAATGTTCTAGTTAAAAAACAGACAAATTCAGTAATTTATTTTTTAGTTCCGTATCTGAAAGATAAAATTCAAGAGCACAAACAATTTGTGCAATGCCGATAACAAATACAGCGGAACTGCTTTTTGATTGACTCCTGCAACCGTTATTTTCATCGAACGACGCGAGTTTTTCTTAAAATGTTTGTCTTCCATTTTAAAGCAATATAATTAATATCAGAATAATTTTAAAACATATATTTAAATGCAACAACTGAATCAATAGTGGTTCCTTTTGAAATGTATCAACCTGAAGTAGATCTGACATTTGGCAAAAAGTTTTAATAGTTGTGAATCTAAAGACATCTTTATAATCGGGTTGTACCTGTCTAACGATTTGTTCTTTCTAGAAAGTTCCGTGAGGATGAATATACTCAGCATGATTTGTATAAATATACACAGGAGATCACATTATTTTCCATCATTTATAATCATCATTTTCCAAGACATTAATTTCAGTTATGATAATGTCATCTACACCATAATTCTCAACTATGGCAATGTTAATTATGGATAGTTTATGAGAGCCTTAAACATCATTTTAACGCATAATACTCATATCACTTTGCAGGTTCCCGTTTTTCAATACAGAATGAAGGTAGAAACTTCGATTCTGATATTTATTTGCCTTGTGATATTCTCTTAAGGGACAGACTTGTATTTATAACTTATGAGACATTGAGTCAAATACTTTCAAATCAATTTAAAAACCTCAATTAATTTTAATCAAGATTCTTGATTTTGCAGTAAAACAAAACTATTCTAAATAGGACCTGATAATAAGTCAAATTTTATTTATTGGATTTACTCTATTTTGCTTCTGAATTATTTGACTATGCTTAAAAGATTTGATTAAATATAAATTGTGAAAAGACTCAATAAATACTCCAGTGTAACATTCACTATACCTATTACGAAGCATCTATTCTTGTATATCTCAGAAAAACAATGCAGAAAAAGTCTTGTTTACAGAAAAAGCGAACTAAGTTTCCATAAAAAATTAAGAAAAATCTAATTTACCCGTTTTCAAATTATGGAACACCAATGAAATATTTTTAATGAAACACTACTAATGGGCTCTGAGAGAAGTATTCTAATGAACATTTGAATTTGTTAAATGAATTTCTCTAATAAATTAATTTCTTAGTCTATTTTGCATCTAGATAATATAAAACTCTGCTTGAAAGATTTGATCAAATTTTTTTTTAAAAATGAAACGAAAAAATAAATACATGAAAGATCACTCACTGACGTGATTATGAAGCATCTGTATTCGTCTAAGCACATTAAAAAGCGAATGTAGTTTCCATAAGAAAATTAATTCAAATTCGTTTTTAAGTTATTGATCGCAATGTTTTACATCTTCAAATCACGGGAAAATTAAAATTCAATCCACCTGGAGAAAACTGATAAATAATAACCCATAAATCTTTTATTTATAGGACCTTTTAAATAAATTATTTTATAAATGATTAAATGTAAAGGGTAAACATGCTTACATTTCAATCGCATGATTTTCAATGTTACGTTGTCGTTTTCTTTTGTATAATTTGAGATACGGTTTCATCTGAGGCATATGTAGTTTTAAGACAGCGCAATAAGTAGTTAAGATATGCAGTTTACATATAACATGAATTCGAATATTTTCAGGATTTAAAATTTTACTGATCTTAGGGACTCTGTGTTTAGCAATTGTTTACTGCGTACTAAAGTCAGAATTTTCCACAGCTTTTACTGCAATTCTCAAAATCGTATCTCGATCATAATGTATATACGAATTATCAATTTTTGGCAACCTGGTGATTTATCTTTATACCAAATTTACCACCGAAAAACACAGTAATTTGTCCTGTTAAGGTTTATGCTTAAGTTATCACTTTTAATCATTGTATTTTTTATGGTTCAATGTGCATATAGAATTGATGTACATTGGACCCTAATTTTACAGATACTATTGCTTTTCATATAATACAATTAATTTTTTTATAAATTTAAGTAAAAGAATATTTTAAAATTTCTCTAAACATAATAAAAGTGGACTATTTGATGTTAAAAATCTTTAATTCTCTTCTACGTATGTCAGATTGCACATAAAATGAATCATTGCCCTTTCAACTCGGAATGAGGATTACGTGAGTCAGAGACTCACTCAATGGCGTTGAGTCCTTGATTTACACGAATTCAATTCAGTCCTTCCTTCGAGGTCATTGTACGAATCTTATTTTGTAAAAAGTATCAGAGAAAGGGTCTCAATCAATAAATCAATTCTTCTCAAAGCCTTCATGCTTCACTTCTCAAATAAGTTAAATTACGAATAGTGTTATTCTTTTAGTTTTTATCGCAAGAAAAAAAATCAAAACTGTATATGGACTTGAATTTGAATGAAGCCATTAAGAAAAATTATAGTTTTATATGTGCTTATACCTTATTTTATGACACTACAAATAACTATAAAATTTTTAAATTCCCATTTCAGGTTATTTTTAGCCTGTTAAACTCTTGTTTGTTTTACATATGAAATCATTTTTTATATCTTTTATTATTTAGGGTAAAGCAAAGACAAGAATGCAGAAAAATACAAATGTGGTATTTACACGAATAGAAATTGAAAAGTCATATTTATCTTATTTATTATTAATTATAAATATTTATGTTACATAGCATTGGTGAAATTTCACTTAAAAAGAATAATATGCATTTGTATATATGGGCCGGATCGAAGATATCGATATTTAAAACAGTTGACATCCTTCTCTCAAATTCCAGTTTAATTCTTTATTTCAACTGTGTTTACCAATCAGTCAACCTTTCAAAACTGATGAAATATTTAAGACATTCAAATAAATGTAATTTTTTTTTAAAAATTAGTCTTGAAAGGGTTAATTATGTTGATTATCTACATTAATATAATGCCCAGCTCTGAAATAACTTTTGTAAACTTCTATTAAGGATTTTATAATACATATTTTATTGTTAAATACAGCTTTGGAAGCATTTGAGCATTATAAAACTAGAACATTAAATCACTGTCCTAAAGCATCACTGTCCTTGCTGTATGAAATGATGAAG
>JAPMOR010097729.1:355257-378607 GCA_026543865.1 Argiope aurantia | reverse complement strand
TTTATTTTCATTCAAATGTAATAATATAAAACTACAACAAACATAAGAATTTTTATAATATTTGAAATATTGATGTCAAATATATACTTATATGAGTTATCATTTTAAAGAATCAGAATCTGTTTTTCTCACCCTAAAAAAGATGCCTTTTACTAAGAATGTGACGTAAAAATTTTTAATTCGAAGATAAAATGATATAATCAATACAAAGAGTACAAACACGTTCACTACCATGGCTTAAGACTGAGATTCGGATCATTTATCTAATTAGTTGACTTCGTTTCCGCTATCTCTTAACTGTAGTAGAAAATGGGTTATCTATTTAGATAGATGTACATTAATTATTTAGTAGGCGTAAATAAGAGGCGATCACACAACAGCGAACGTGTTAAAGGAAATCTTAATCTAAGACAGTAAATATATTCTAATCAAATTCGAAACAGGATTTACCAAACTCAAAAATCTTATAATAACACTCTTTTTAATAATACTCTCATATCTCTCCAATTTGAAATGGTAGAGGTTTTTATGGTGGGGGAAAAAGTTTTGCGAGAAATGATAAATGGTGCCAGATGCGTTTCAATAGTCGCATTTATAGTATAGCATGCATAATCACATTGTTTTTGTAACATTAGAGTGTGTTCTATTAGTGAGTTAATTTCGTTAATTGTTTGTTACTTTTAGGTGTAATATGAGACATATAAATTATCTGTTAAAAAAATTCAAAATTTGTCGCGTAATTTTCTCTTCGGGAAATCAAGACATAATATTACCATTGTTGAAACTGCTATAAATTGGATCTTAATAAGCTATTAGAATATTCACGAATAGTTGGAAACTGGTTTAAAAGGTCCATAGGCAGCGATGCATCGCGCCAAGACTAGACACGGGCTGTAAGAGCACGTGAAGAAACTAAGAGGGAAGGATTCGTTTATTTGAGTATCACCCATCGATTTCCACTCAAGAATCTCCTACCTCCTCGGTATGACTCCCAGATGTGCATATCAGGACCTAAATGAGCTTGGATATCGAAAACAACTCGATAAATTGGTTTTACATCAATTGGCATACTCACTGATGGACAAGAGCTTTCAAATTTGCCAATAAACATTGAAAAGGGAAGAATGCTGTGTATTTTTCAATCACATATAAACCTTTTGAGAGAAATGGAACTACCATGGACATTAAGCTTTGCAATCCAGCTGGCGTTTGCCCGATGAAAGGGAGAAGTCGCAAGAAACACATTGGCTCACTAGAAAGTCTTATTGTTTTTCTAGTGGGATCACCGTGGAATAATCTTCTATGACTTTCCCAGTGTTCAGGCGATCAATTCCGTAGTATATTGGGGCTATTTGGATTTTGTTTGAAAAAGAAAGGATATCGCATGCGTATTGTATAGTAGAAAGTTTGAAGAAGAAAAATGTATCATTCGTAAATAATAAGGTTGTTCATTACATTCAAAATAAAAGATTATTCAGGAAGACACGACTGTGCGAAGATAAAGGTTGAAGAAAAGATCTGGAACCAATAGATAATCCTTTATTCCATCCTTGCTCTCATTGATTTTCAGCTACTCCTGACTCTACAAGAGCAAACCCAATGCTTCTGAAGAGGCCTAAAATGAGACAACCAGTTTTCTGAACTCAGACGCCCTAATATTTTTCCTTACTCGTATAAGAAATATACTACGAATAAGCACTAAAATCGTTAAAGAATTTGGAATCGGGATTTTGACGAATCCAGACGTTTCAGAACTCCCAGAATCCGAAAACCACATTCATATAATTAGGACTGTCCATCTGTCTGACTGTAAACAGCATAACTCAAAAATAATTTTTTGCTAGATGGATGAATTTTGATGTGCTATATTTAAACGAAATTTTTAGATTTTCATCAAATTTTGAACGAAATCCATTCAGAGGAAGTCTGTCTATCTGGCTATCCGAATATAAGTTATAGTGATAACTACAAAACGAAGAGAGATAGACGGATAAAAGTTGGTATGCAGATTTAACACCTTGAGAGTAGATATGCATCAAATTCGAAAACTAAATCCGTCAAGGAGTTGACAGTCTGTCTGCTATTGATATATGATATTGTGATCATAATTGTAATTCTGTGCCAAATTTTTATTTTAATCGGTTCGAGAAATGACTCCAAATCACACATTCAGTATTTGGTATTTGTGTATTAACCTCATCCCAGCAATTAATTGCCAAAGTTGTCTCTCAATTAGGAGTGGCAATGGTTAATGGTCTCCAATGGCATGCGATTAATAAGACACAAGTACATTAGTACAAGCTAGGAAGTTTCGGAGAAACTACTCTAGAGGGTTTATTTAAGCTTTACATATGTTGAAACAAAGATAGATGAATGCTATTAGTAATTATGAGGACTCCTAAGAAGGTATTTCTTGCATTTTTTCCCACCCTCTCATTTTCTAAATGATAAATTTCGGTGAAGAATTTTTCCCACCTTACATTAGAAGACGGAGAAATATGAACACGATTTCTTTTAATACATATCGTGAGAATGTTACTAGCATACAAATTAATATATATTTGGGAAATATTAAACAACCTTCAACAATTTATACTTAGTACATCTGTTCAATGTATAAACAATTATTTTTACATCAAAACATCGATTTTTGTATAACATTTGAAAGCATTATTTAAACCAGTTCCATTCTGTTACTTTTTCAAATAAAACAGCAAAAGAAACGTTAGAAATTTCCTGGAAATTTATGTTAACGTAGTTGATTCAAATATAACTGGCAAAAAGGAACATTTAACATGTTCCATCGAATACATTTTAAATTTGGATAAATTTTGAAGGAGAATCAGAAGCATTTTTGCATATACAACCTTGTACAGATTATTTGTGAAGAACTTTAAAAAATATTGAAGCTGAAACGTTTGGAATATCCCATAATATACGAGTAGCTTTTTTTTACAAAAACAGTCAAAAACACTTTAAAAATATTTCTTTCAGAAAAAAACTTTTTTTTTACTTAACAAATAGACTAGTGCCGTAGTTACTGATGTCAAATATTTTAAATAAATCCATTTTTTTTATTTTGAAATTGTACAAAATGTTTTCGTTATTTACTCGAAAAAAGTATATTCGTAAGTATACATCCCATAAAATTTTGAAAATTTCAATCTAGTTTTAAAATTTGCCTTAGGTTTTGATGAACTTTAAATTTGACAAAAAAAATTATAAGATGATTTTATATTTTTATTTTATGATACTGCCTCTTTCAAAAATCTTATTTCCATACGTTTTCAAGTAAAACACAAAAATATGTATATCTTATTCTGGATACATATTAATTTTAAATTTTGCTTCAATAGCTACTAGCTTTTGGCTCACTAAAAATTTTTTTCTGGCACATTCTGTAATGTGTACCAAATGTTTGATAAAATGGAAGCTTTAAAAAAATTTTAGGTTTAAACATAGCGAAATATCGTTTTCCCCTTATAATATGAAAATCGCATTCTTTATAAATTTTGTTTAAGTATCTATTAAATAATTCAAATAAAGGAAAAAAATTTCTAAAAACTATTTTACTCAAATTTTTGCTTTCTTTAAGGTTAGAAGATTAATATTTTAGTTCGTTAATTTTTTTTTAAAGTTTAAAATTTTTCCATAATTACTTGATCAACATTTTATTATTTGTAACTCAAATTATCCAAAAATTTCTTCAATTTGTTCAATTTGTTTTTCAAAATGAGAAATCTTTCAGTTAATAATCATCAAGATCTGGAAAATTTCATAGAAATGTGCATCAAATTTAGTGATATATTGATTAGAATTATCATTCAATAAAATAAAGGATTTGGCTTACGTCTATATCTATTAAATATAGTTATTAGAAATTTCTAAGAAATTAATTGATAGAAACGTTAAACTGCATTTTAAAAATAATTTTCGTTATTCGCTAGAAAAATACCGAGTCGTTTTTGGATCTTCAAGGCAAGAGAATTCGAATTGCACTGAATTTTTTTTTTTTTTTTTTTTTTTGCCTGAATGTGTTTCTTCTTTTCATATAACTCTGAAGTTTTTATTTTGGGCGATAGTTAATACCATAGTTGATATCAAATAATTTTAATAATTTTTAATCTTGATCTACTCTAATAATTAAAAACTCCCAATTTGTAGTTGACTAATGTAATAAAAATACTTTACTGCTATTCATACAATTCAACAAACTCCTCCTATCATGCAAATAACGAAACATTTCTAAAATAGCCATTTTTCTCAGTTTCTTTGTGGGAAGAAATACAATAAAGATTTTTCTACAATCAGTTCATTATGTTTTCCTTTAGGTTTTAAATTCATTCTCCAATTTCTTTAAAAAGAGATCATCTTTATCTAAGAAATATCTGCTTATTCATTGTATTTAAAAAGAAATTTTAGAGATATTTCCCTTTTTATAATAAGTTCTATTCTTTTTGGAAAAACGTATTTAAAAGTATTCAAGAAAAATATATCTAAGCCTACGCCTGTTTTGTACTGCGCCAATTTGCATCTGCTTCTTCGGCATCTATAAATTTCAATTGAATTGCAAATAGGAACAAATGGAACCAGATGTAATTAAAGTTTTGCTCTGTAAAAAGAGAAAGTTTTATAGTAATAATCAGAATTCCATACTCTCATTATTATTTCATAACGTATATTCCATTTTTAATGGACAGTTTCTAAAAATATGTGATGCATGCATTATTTAAGAATTTTACAAAACGAATTTAGTATTCAAGAATTTTATTTATTTTTTTCCTGTCCGAAAATATTTATAAATCATGCTCTAAATTTAATGAAAATACAGTATGTATTTGGAGTCATGAATGTATGCGAAATCTTATAAAAGTATACATGATTAATCTAACCATAAAGGACTATAGGTAAGTTTGAAATATTGTTTATCCTTTACTAATGTTATTTTCTCGCTTGAGATTGTCAATAAAATTTGGCATGTTAAGATCATTATAATTTATGAAATTTACCATTTTATGAAAAAAACTGCTTTAACCTATATCCAATTAATATAATTCATTAACACTTTTATTCAAACTGAAAGATCTTTATAGAATGAAATAACCTATTTACCTATTTTCATTTGTGACCATGTATGCTTTATAGAGAATTTGACATTTTTTTCCTATTCTTCTCCGGCTTATTTAGGTTTTAAAAAATAAAAATAAAATATTGTTGTTCATTTTTCTTCAAAATAGTATAATCAACTTTCATAGAAATACACTTTAAAGTACAAAAAATATATCAAAAATATTGTGCCGTAGGTCCAAATAAATAAACTGCTCTCCTAAATTTGTGCACTTATTTATTTAAGAACACTAAAGCAAAACTATTTTTTGATTCTCATATTCACACCAGCTAAAAATGTATGAACTCAATTATGACATTTTATACAATGCATCGTTTCTTCTTCTATTTTCTTATTTATGGTACAGAAACAGGACACCTTAGAGTTTGGAATTTTTGAACCCACATTTGAAATCGTCAATGTTCTTTTATTGCTTTCTCGCATTTGCTTGCTCTGTTACCAATTTATAATGACTGTTAATAATTGTATATGCTTTCGGGATTTTCTCTTTGGTTCCAAATAATATTCTTATGGATTTTAACCGTCCAACTTATGCACTTGTTTATGATACAATCTAAGCAGTTTTTGAAAAAAAAAATCCCCTGACATCTTTACATTATTTTAATAAAATTATTGTAATAAATTGTAACCAAATAAGTTTCCTCTCAGTAGATATAATAAAAAATCATGGCGCTTTCCTTAAATCAGCACAAAGAATATCAGTCTTTTGTTTCAAAACTTAATTGATGATTTATAACTGTAAATGCCTATTCTCTAATAACAGCCATATAGCGATTTCTTTAAAAAATGATTCCACAAATCGCATTTATATCGTTGAGGCATAAGTTGTTCACTGTATAGCATAAATATCTAACAGAATTAAGATGACGAAGCGATCTAGTCAAGGCGACAATCTAAAATCGACAATCCTCCTTTGTTATATTTACAGAAGCTTTCAAATCTCTTAGAACTGTGGTTTTTCAAGGCTTTAGTTGACGAAGCTAAAAAAATTTCTTTACTAAAACCATTTATGACTACATAACAAAAGTAAAGTTTTAAATTTAGCTTTGGAACTAAAAGTTAAATGACAATATTTGCCAACTATGCATATTTCCCGAAAGATAAAAATGTTTCCGGTAAATTTTTAATGAAAAATTAAACAATTTTAAAGCAATTATTCTAGGAAACTAGGTTTCAGTAAATAAGTTTTGGAAACAACATGAAAGAAGAATGTAAAGCACTTCTACTTTTAATTTACCATGCCAAATTGGTTTTGTAAGATGAGTTAATGCAGCTTATATTTGAAATGGCTTGTGAAATGAAGCCATTAAACACTTAATATGTAACAATTCATTGAACAAAATATTCATGATATCAGAGCATACTTTTTCTCTTATATTTACATCATCCTATCATTAATATGCCCCATTTACGATATACAATCCACAGCGCTTATCTTTCTCCACCAAGCAGATCTTTCCAAGCAGCAGCATGCTAGTTGAAAGGGGAGGGAGGAATTCTTTCTTCGAAGCGCAGCTAATAAATGCTTGCTCAATAGGTATTTGGGCAACCCGCAACGCAAAAGACAAATAAACCTATCCTTCTCAATACTAAGATTTCTTTCTTGGGCCTAATCAGTACTAATGGGGCCAGAGTTCATCTCCAAAGTACTCCGAACGATGGAAAGAAATCAACCCTGGATTGCAGTTCAATAGAAATCCGAATCTCATCTTCGGATTGGTTACGAAGTTGATACTGATTGTCTTCCAAAAGAATCTGGCCTGCAATCGACCGCGCCAGGTCAGAGGTTCTAGTTTTTTATTCTTTTTGCGGTGATTTGTCCTCCAATCACGTTTGACAGAGGTGTATGAAACTTTCCTATCACGGGTGTTATATGTATTATTGATAATGAGAAGATGCTTTGCTTTCCTTTTATTCTGTACTCGCACTGAAGTCAGAAAAGGTAAATTTCAAGAATTGCTATTTGTGTGATGTCGAAAGTAGTTTAAGCTTCCACAACAAGAGTACCTCAAAATCATGAATTTTATTTTTAATAGTGAATTTTTTAATAAGATTTTATTTTTAAGATAATATGAAAAATGTAAAAAATATATACATTTTAAGCACAATATATTTTGAGCATTTATATACTTGATTTTTCTGCTGAGAAAATATTTTTCAAACTTATAAATTTAAATTTTCAGATAATCATGTAAGAGCAAAATGTTTTGCAGTCACCCTAGACTCTTCTGAAAAATATTTTAATATTTTTGAATTATTAGAAAATTATCAAGGCAATTTTATCATTAGGTTTAGCATTAAAAATGTTATATTATGAAAGATCTTTCCACGTAAAAACTTTAAATTTAGAATTCCTAAAGTAATTGACATTGTAGTTCGCATTGAGTAGAGAGAAATCTACCATTATGTCCTGCTTAGAATCTGCACACTTCATGCTCATTGCTTAGCATTAATTAATTCAAAAAACCTCACGAGATCACATGCTGACCAGAAGCCTGAAATTTCTTAAGGTTGGAAAATTTCTCTCCAGTGCTTCATCAGAAGAATTTTATTTTGCATTCATTAACCTTTTGAAAGAATTTTGACATTCTGATTTACCTGTGTTTGTCATTTCAATTATTTCGCATCAAAATAGCAGCTGAAAATAGAGCATGTCATATGCTAGAAACATTTACTATTAAAAATTTATTAATAACAATTTTTAATAAACTCATGCTGTGGTTACAAGGTTTTTCTCATTTCTTGTGTAAGTTGTCTTTTAAATACCTATAATAGTTAAAATGGGAAACTAACAATAAAAACTGGCTCAAAAACTTTACTTCTCACACTTTTGTATATTATAGTCTGTGTGAGCTATATTTTAAGTCTCGAGCCAACTTTTATTTCACCGTTTTTGATTGTTTATATTTTGCTATTTGCATTTACCATGAATAGATGACATTTTAAATAACATTTGTGTAAACTGTTTTTTTTTACTTTTAATTGAATATTTTTAATTAGAGAAACTCATTCACAGTAAATTATATTATCCTCTAAAATTTGTTTAAAATGTAATAAAAAAAGCAATGTTATAATGCATAAAAATTTCAGAGCAGCAACATGTGAAAAGAAGAAATATTTTGAACCCCCAAAAGTTGTCATCATCAAAGATGGCTAGAATTAAACTCATTGATTCAGCAAATAACATGCAGATATTTCTCTTATTCTGTGCCATGACAGCTATATACACAATCTAGTAAGAAAAATTATCATTGTCATGGAGGTAAAATATATTATTAAAAAAACTTATTATTATATTGCTGCTTGAAAACAAAACATAATAAACTATTTAGAGTCAAATGATGTTTTTGTAAAAAAAATTATCGTTGCATTTCTTGATTACACAATAATTTATTCGATAGTGAAGATTGTGGTCTGGATGAAATGACTTGAAGACACATGTTGTCTTTTTGTGGTTTATTGGTAACATCAACAAAAGATACTTGATTACGCCATAGTGTAGTAGGGCTAGATAACTACACAAATTTCACGGGAGAGAGACGAGATCACACTTCCACTAGTACAGGAGTCAAGTTCCCTTCTACTGAAAAATATATATATATACTAAACAACAACAGGGAGACCACGTGATACATGACTGGCAACTAGCTCTGCCCAGGTTAACTGAATTCTTAACAGTTTTCTACCTTTTTTTTGCTATAATTATTTTAAATCCAGCTTATACTAAGTCGAGCAAAAACAAGCGACGCGGCCGTACCATCCTTTTCTCGAAGCAGTTCAGGCCATTTTAGACTCACTATAACTTCGTTGTGAATAAAACTAGAAGCCTGAATTTTCAGTAACCATGCAGGCATTATATAAACACAGTATATTTCAAATTTCTTTAAATTTGAACCAGTAGTTTAAGAATTATAACTAGTCGAAGTTTGTGAATTTTGTCACTGACTGAATGACTGAATGACCGATCATCAAAACTCTAAGGCACTTCTAGCAGACATAGAAGCTTCAAATTTAGAATACAATTAGTTTTTAGTGTATTAATCAAGGAAAAACTAAAATATGCGTGTAATAACGGACAGGTTGATAAATTTCACGAAGTTTCGAGTAATCCATTTTGTCGGCAAATTCGTCGCCAAGTCGCCAAATGGTCGCCAAGTTTGTCACCAAGTTCTGGGATCACTGGCTCGGCATCTGACAGCATCCAATACAGATTAATGTTAAAAGGTCTTTCTTATGATGACACTATTCGCGCTGTGAAGCAAAATTACAGGTTTGTAACAATATCTAATTTGAAATAATTCAATTTGAAGCTGTGGAAGCTGCAAAAGCAATGGGTGACTTTCAGAGAATCAATATGGTAGAAGAGCAAACTGATCTTCAAAGTATAATCGCAAAACTTAATGCCGATCAAAAAAGAGTCTTCGATATGATCACAAACAAAATGAACACAACTGATAATAACGCTGACGTTTTACACTGTTTTGTGAGTGGAACTGGTGGAACTGGAAAGAGCTTTTTAATAAAAACTCTGAAAGTTTAGGTTAAGACGTATTTAAACAAAAAAAAGTGGCAGTTAGTGCTCCAACAGGAATAACTGCATTCAATGTGAATGGATTGACTATACATAGACTATTTGCAGCTGCCTGTAGAACACAAGCAAACACCGAAGTACAAGCCACTTTCTGATGAAGTGCTCCAAGTTCTGAGATCAGATTTGAAAGAAGTAGTGTTGTTTATCATAGACGAAGTGTCGATGATATCCAATGTTACTTTAACATATATTCATTTACGGTTATCTGAAATATTCGACATAAGCGACGGTCAGAATGGGTGGTTTGGAAAAAAAATCTTGTAGTTCTCGGAGATCTCTTACAGCTTCCAGCGGTAAGAGAAAAGTCACCTTTTGAAAAACTATCAACTGCTGAAACTAACAAGTTGTTAGGTTCTCTCAGTATACCGAATCTGTGGATTGAACTGTTCATATACGATGAAGTTACAATTAACATACGACAGCTCAATGATTCTGACTTTGTTGAAATGCTAAATAGAATAAGATTAGGTGTGACTACACAAAAAGACCGCGACTTACTCTTGACTAGATTAATAACTCTCAATTCCAATTCAAATGAAAACAGATTAATTGAAATAATTGAACACCTCTCGAAACTTCCTGATGATACCGTTTGCTTATTACCTACGAAAAACAGGTGTCAACAATTAAATACCACAATGCTTAAATCTCTTCCACATTCCGAAATAAAACTTACAGCTGTAAATAGCATAGATTGCCCCAGATACCTAACAAAAAGAGCTAGTGAATGCATAAAAAAATATGAAGACTATGTTTCTATGACTGCAGGCCTGGAAGAGAACATAATTATAAAAATAGGAGCAAATGTCATGTTAAGGCGAAATATTGACGCTAGTCTTGGTATAGTTAATGATTCTATAGGTATAGTGTAAATAGTAAAGGCTAATCCGGAAAATACAAAAATAATTAAGAAAATATACATTACATTTAATAAAGAACATGATTACGAGCTAAGTCCGGTCAAAACTAAATTTTCAATTATTAATAGAGCTTATGTTCATCGCGAACAGTTTCCCATATGTATAACCTATGCTATAACTATACACAAAAGTCAGGACCTAAGTCTAAATAATGCACTGATGGATATCGGTTCTGCAGTATTCACATCCGGTCAAGATTACGTGGCACTTTCGAGTGCTACATGTCTGTACGGCTTACATCTAATTAATGTCGACTTTGGAAGTATTAAAGTGCAAGAATCCTTAATTTGTGAATACAACAGACTAAGAAGCATTTACCGTCCAAACTTGTCAAAAATTGTAACATCAAAGCTTACGAGAAAAACCAATAGAGACAGGGAGTGGGCTTTGAGAAAAACTGTAGATGAAGCTCAAGAAGTAGACGGGAAAAGAAAAAGAGGAAGACTACATACAAATATAAGAAAAGGACTATCTACAAAAAGAAATGAGATGCCATCAAAAACATAACTAGTAAAAAAACGCACTAAACAATCTAATTTAATATAATATGTTAATGTAATCTAATTTAATGTAAAGATACATTGTGTTTTCATGCGATGGTCAAGTCAGTCTATTTATTTAAACCATATAGGATTTTTAATATTGATATGGTCACTATAAGATTTGGTTAGGTTAGCTAATTACGTAATAACTTAAGACAAAAGGACCCTTAAATAGGGACTGAATAAATGGACCGACTTGGTATTACATGGATCTCACAACTTTTTACGATAGAAGAACTGAGTTGCGAGACTTGGTTTTTTTTACAGGTTATGTTTTTGATGGCATACTTAATTTTCCCTTACAGACTGTTGTATTATTTTACCAACAAAGTTTTTTCTTTGCCCTCGGCTGATACAACTATCCGAATACTAAGCTACTATAGATTTATTTCTATCCAGGTGATGATATGTGAAGAACTTAATTACCATATTGATTATTCTAACCCTCTTATGCTTTTTACCACATTTGAGTTCCACAGATTTATTATTGTTGAAGGAAATCAAGAATTTAGGATATCCTCAAAAAGTGCCCGTCCATAATATTGTGTGAATAAACATGTAAACCTCGTAAGGCGTGATTTGATGTAGGTATGAATGCCACCCTAATGCGCATGCTTCAAATTTCCTGCCTGCAATAACTGTCATTCTCCCTCAGACAGCTGATGATTTAGGGAGTGTAACTGAGTGCCGTCGAATTTTCATTTTTGAAAAGGAGACTGAAAAGTTTGAACAACGGTACAGCACAAACTTATCCTTAAAGATTGGCACTGTCAAAGCAGAAATGATCCCCGAGATTTGAAAAGATGTCAGAAATGAAGCAGTGGATACTACGCAGATAAAGAAGTAAAACAACTTCAAAAATTGGCCCATGTCCTTGAAAAATGAAGCACGTTCAGGTAGGCACTCAGCAAACAGATATGATATGGTCATTGACAAAATGATGACTCCTTTGTTGCAGAATCGTTGAATCACGGTCAAAGAACATCAGCACTGGATCCGCTTACCCTATTTTAACTGGGGATTTGGATGATGCACTCGCCGATAGTACACATTTGGTACAAAGTTTTTGGACCTAATGCAATACACTTTTGTTTCGTCATCTTCCCTACTCTCTCGAGATAGCTTTATGTACTTCTGGATTTCTCCAAAATGAAAATACTCTGAAAGGGCTAACTCCAGTTTGATCACATTTCTCTATCTACTAAATGGCATTCCATCGAAAAAAAGTGCTAGATCAATAATAATTTTGCTATTGAAATTTTCAGATCTCATATTTGTAAAATATATTCCACTTTTCTGAATTTTATTTCATGTAATTAAGTAATTCTATATAATTTCAAATATTTCTCTCTTTTCCCTTCATAAATATTTAAAAAAAATCCTCAAATCTTCCATTTCCAATGATACCCATCTGACACTGAACAGGAGCGAATTGCGCTTTATGAACGGGAATGTGACATATTTAAGACATTGAAAGAATGTCACCGTAAGCTGAGTTCCGTCTCAAAAGAAAAAAAGCATTGTGAGAAATGCAGGGCAATTAAAATGGACAACTTTGACAAAAATTAATGCAAAATTGCTATATCTCAAGGCAAAAATATTTTTATGAATTAAGGTTGAATGAATTCTTTTCGAACAAACCTTGTAAAAATCCTCCGTATTGTTGAAATGATGTTGGACTTTTTTTTCTATAACTTGAAAAAGGAGAGAAAATTTTTCTCACCTTATAATGTTTCAGATTTCTCTAAAATCGTGATTTAAAGTCTAATATAATAAAACATTGAATAAATACATTTCATTTGTATCTCTACAATATTGAGGTTAAAAAGGACATCACTAAGGGTATATACAATGTTTTATGTCAAGTAACCAAAGGGAATTAATTAGCTATAAATAAAAAAGTTTTTGGAATCTTTTCTTTATCTTATCAAAAAATCTAGAGAAATGGCATCCTTACTTTTAGTATTTTCAAAAAAGTTTTTTTAAGATTACCTATAGCTTCTTAACTATTTTAAAGTTAACAAAATATTAGTGCTCAAAGTTTAAGTTAAAAATTTAATATAAAGTTTTATTATATATTTGAAAATCCCTTTGAGCAATTTATAACTATACTTCAAAATTCAACAATATTTTCAGTTTACATATTGTTCTTAAACTCTTTTAATGAAAATCAGTTGCTAATGCAATATTTTCCTAGTGATAAAAGAATGTGCTTACTACACGAGTGAAAAGGGTAATGAAAATTCTAAATAAATATTCGTTTCAGAATATTCATAGGATAGAGGGAACATAAATTTCAGCGGAAAAGCATTAATTAAAGAATCTTCTGTTGAACAAGAAACCTTTTAAGCACCAATCATAAATCAATATACAGGTAAGGATAATAGTTAAACTCCTCATACTGCAAGATAATGAATATCATGCATATGATTTCAAGTTGATGATGGAAGAACCTATTGTTCTCACTGCAGACGGAAGCACATAATTTCTACTATGATTCTTTATTATTTTAAGGTAATTGCGTATAATTTCTAAAATAATTCTTTATTATTTTAAGATAACTATTGTATTTTTTCGATCGTCAATATTCAAATGTTTTATATGGCACTTTATTCAATTTCATGAACAATGAAATGGTATAAATTTACAAAATTATACACATTAGGGTCCAGTCAGGAGCAAGATCTTATATTTCTTCTGTTATGGTGTGTTTTTGAATAAAATTATATCTTCGTATTGAAAAATAATTTTAAATTTTTCTTTGAATGTTGAGTCTCTCTCTCATACTATATTATAACTTCTTTAAAATATTGCACTCTATCATACAATGGATCCATTGTTTTAAAAATGGAATTCTTATTTTTTATTTATCATGTTTTTATTTATTCATGAAATTTCCTTGCTTTTAGCAGGTAACCATGCTCTAGAACTTGGTTTATTAAATATGAAACTCGAATACTTTTGATCTAAAATCAAAACAGAGTATTTAAGTTTCTATAAAAAAAACTGAAATTTTGTTACTTAAAAATTCCTTCAAGAATTTTCTTTTTTCTTAAGATGCGTAAATAAGAGTGACTAGCAGTTTATATAAAATATGCTAGTAAATTAAATTTTTAAATTAGACTTTGAAAAATGAATGCGCATTTGTGATGATTAGGCAGTGTACTAAATCCATATTACAGAAATTAAACAGATTCTTCAACAATATTTAACGGCTTTACTGAATACTTAGTAAATTAAATTCATAGTAAGACTTGTTGATTTTATGCATTCCGAAATCGTCAATCTTCGTTAGTTACTATAAATGGATTATACATTAAAAAAAAAGGTATGAAAATGTCTATAATTTGATTAGTATACAGATAAATTAGTTTTCAAGAAGTGTGAAGCTTAAATGTCTTAGTTGTTCAATAGATGCACTTTGTGTACTCGAAAAAGCATTTTTATAACATATTTAAAACCAGTAGGAACACGACTGAATTACTCCCCAAAAAATGGAGATCAGTTGGCATAACAGCTCTTCAGCTCATTTTCTCTTATTATTCTATATCAAAGTCATGTATGGTAATTTTTGAATCTAAATTTCGAGAATTTTCTGCCGTGTGTTTAGTGTTTTTAAGGTCATCAAGCACACATTTTAACATTCCCAATTTTTTCCCGAAGGTTTAAATTAATTGTATATGGATATTTTTTTAATGTTTAGCTTTATTCTTTATTAATGCCACCACGATAGACAGCACATTATCTCTCCTCATCAAAAACTATACAATTTAGAATTATGTATATACATTCTTTGGAGCATTAATAAATTTGAATAAAAATTTATCTTATGTAATGTATGATCACACATATTATATAATAAACATTATAAATGTGATAATACTGTAAGATAAAAATTTAAAAATAAGTTCCACAAACTATACATTTGCTTTGAAATTTAAAATATCTATAGATTTATTAATATTAATTTCTGCGAGAGAGATTCAAAAAATGAATTTATTCAAGAAAAATAATATATTAAAAACCATAAATAAGTTCGGGTAATTTATTTCTTAATATAAGTATCCAAGGACGCCGATACATTTTTCATAGAGTTTAGCGAAGCTTAAATAAGCTTGCTGAAATCCTTGTCCTGCATAAGGGATAATTATTTCACTTATGTCATCACTTCTTATTGGTGCCTATGCGCAATCTTTCCTACATCTGAAGGTCACCTTTTCAGTGACTCTTGACTTCTATTCGGTGTTCATTGTGTCTAGAACAGGATTATGTCCCTCACCGAACTACTGGTAATATTTGTTTCGGCATGACACCTAAATTAAACATTATGCGCACCGGATATGGATGTCAGTATCTGTATCCCACAAACAACTCTCAGTTCCTTTATTATTTTGTTTTCTGTTCTCTCTCCTCGGTGAAATTACGCAATTGATTTTAAGCTTCTCGATGAGCTAGAAATTTGAAATCTTAAACACAGTTCAGAACTGAATAGCAATGCAATATTAATTCGCTCTTTTGTCCGTCTGTTTGTCTCTGTATAAATTTTGTAATCCATCAAAAACTTTTAGCGGCGACAAATTGCACCATGACAAGTTGTTCACTTATCTGGAAATTAATTCAAAATCATTTGGATAATTTCACGCACAAGGTAAAAAATCAAAAAGTAATTATTTAAATGAAAAATTAATATACCATGTTTTTAAAACTGTCTAAAAGAATATAAAATAATTTCTCTTAGCCCATACAGATTTTGATTGTGAACTTAAAATTTGTGATTGCAAGCTTTAAAAAGTCATTTTATACTCCAGTTCCTTTATTATATTATTTATTAAGATATATTATACAAAATGATGGAAATTTGTGACCGAAGTGATCAAGGGAAAGATATGAAAAGGTAAGTAGCAAACATGAATATATTGCTTAACATGATATATTCCTTTTATTTTATTCTTAAAATATAAGGAAATATTTTAAGAATAAATTAAAAGGAAAAAATCTTAAGATATAATTAAGAACTGATTTCGAAAACAAAATTTATGAAATTTCAGTCTACTTCGAGAGTTCAAATATAAACAAAATTTATTCATCAAATAACAAATAAACTTCTCATTTTAAATTTTCAGATTTTTTTTTATTTCCGAATAACAATTTTTCAATTTTTATTGCCGCTAATAAGTCAGCAAACTATTTATCGAAATGTTTTGTAAATTACCATAGACAATAAAAATGATACAATTTAAATCTTATAATTTTAACGCAAAAAATTGAATGTCATAATAAATATTTTTAAGAAAACGAAAAATAAGCTAAATTTAGTATTTATGAATATAGTATAAAAAAAGGGTAATGAAATTTGCTGACATATTTTAAATGTATTCTATAATAAAGAATAATTAATAAAATTTAATTTATTACGGGCATAAAATTTTTAATTAATTTTTTCAATGAGCAGTAAATACTATAACCAGAAAAATATAAAATGGATAAATTTAAATTTCTATAAACTGGGCGAAATTCTAAAAAGAGGATTCTCCCAAAAGAATTTTGAATTATCGAATTTTAGTTTCATTAGTAAGAAATACGCTTCAGTGCAATATGCCATACAAAACTATTTTTGAGCCCAAGATTATGCATAGAATTCAATAGTTACATTTGAATAAAATATATATAATTGTTTGGTCATATTGCATAATTTTATTTCTTATTTTTATTTAAAAACATATATTTCCCAATTGTTTCCTTACAGTTTGCAGGATTGTTAAATCAAAACGGATTTTGGAAGAGTAAGTGACACATTTGTAAAAATTATTCAAACGATAGCAAAATTCACTAATGATAAGAATTCGAGTAAAGACTTAAACGTCAGAAACAAAAATTAATTAAGCACAGTGACTCACTATGAAGCGATTAATCGCGTACTATGATTCGTGGATAATTGGCGTGATATCGATAAAATGATTTTTTTTTCAAAAATTGATATCGAAAATGATATTTTCTAAATATTAATTTTTTCGATTTATCGAAAATCGGTATAGCCTAATCTCCGCACTACTGGACGCAGAATCTCTTCCCCCACATTTTATTTTTCATTTCTTATGCATTTACATAATCTAAATCGTACTTTATCAAATAATGGGAAGATGATTTTCACGTTCAACTGTTCTCTTATTCACCTCAAAGAATCACAATTTCTTAATAACAAACAGAGGTAGATAAAATTCATTTTTCGATTTACAATTATATTTATACTGTGTGTGTCAAAAATTTAAGTGCATACTTAATTTTAAAGCAAAACTTTTAATATTAACTTCAACCTCAATATATTTCTTATATATATGCAAAACGGCAATTTTGAAATTCAATCAAACATTACTGTCTTTCAAATTTTAATTCTAGCTATTACTCGTATTTTAAGAACAGAGTAAATGTAACAGTGTCAAAAGTTTAATCATAAATTTGCGCATTTAATCCAAATTAGCGCATAGAAACCACATAAGCAGTTGCAGACGTAAAAATACTTTATCTAAATATATTTTTAAAAAACTTCACTGATGATTTGACGTTAGTTTAAAATAACTAAATCTAAATAATTCTCACATGAGAAAATATCAAAAATTTCTCACATGAGAAAGTAAGTCTGGTGCATGGGAGAAAAATAGAAGTTCGTTTTTGAAATTTTAATCGCAAATTCATTTAAATAAGAGGAACGTGGCGTTTATTAAATCTTTGTTCGTGACGAAAGCTTTGAACAAAAATCTCGTTTTGGAGTTCCACAAGTGGGCAGTGAATGGCTCTTTACAAACATGGCTTCTCGAATTATATTTCTCGAATTAATAATACAGTTAGAGGACAAATGCTGAAAAAAATTATTCATAGCAGAATTTTAGAATCGAGGTATATGAAAAATAATAAGATTGCTAGAATATCGCTTATTAAACAAAATCATAAAGAAGCTCAAATTCTTCTACAATGAGTTAAACAGTATTTGCCATGTGGTAATATGTGGTTGAATATCATACTCATCGACGAAAATAATAGGCTTCCTTGATAAGTTTTTAAAATATCGGTAATAACCAAAATACATTTAGTAAACATAGCTGTGTATCGATGATGGTATCAGAGTATGATCAAAGTTGATGATAATGTAACAAGAGTTGTTTTAATGATCAGACATCTCTAACCATCGTCAGTGTTAGGAAAAGATCCGAAAGACAAATGTATACGTTGCGGTAGTTGAAAATAGCAAGTAAGTAATTCGATCTCAAGTTCGCTATTTTTGGAATATTCTGGAAGCCACTAAATGTTTGGCAAATCCAATGAATATAATGTAGTTTGAATTTAAGATTATATTCTAATATTTACAGGTTTTTGAAAGACACAGTTCATAAGAGTGCGATTATAAAGTGGTTACAAAAACGTCGCTAAAGAGTAAACATAAATGGCGCATTGCAACAAAGCAAATTTTAAATTGAGAACGAGTACGAAAAATTAACGACAGTCTCGTCCCTTCTGGCTGCGTGATATTAATTTCTTAAATGTATAAAAACAATATAGTAACGAAACCTGAAGGTGGCATCATTTATTAACTTTAAAGAAATGCTGAGCAACTACAGAGAGACACTTGCCGATCATTTGCTTTCTTCTGATTAAATTTCAGAGGGAGAAATATGGACTTCTCAAGATAATAACCATTCGATATATGCCCCAAAATAAGCATAAAAGGGATTGGTGCCCGACAAGGTGTCGGTTATGAAATAGCCAACCCTGAAACCTAATTTTAATCCTAGAAGAAATGTGTGATGTATCTTCTTCCGCTCCATTTTCAAAATGGAGAGCACTCATTTTTTTTTGGTTTGAACTGAATCCATAATCAATACAGAACTTGTTGTTAGAGTACATTTTAACTAAGCAGCAATAATCAAATACTCAATTATAATTTTTCTCGATGTTGAAAACTAAATGTCTCGTGTATTATATTTTTGACGATCTATTTTCATATGCATTTATAAATTCGATAGAAGAAAGAAAATCTGTGTTATTATTTCAAACATAATTTCAAATCCATAATTTTAATACATATGAAAACTGATTTAAAATAGAGTGAATATTAAAAGCTTGATTTTAATTATTTTTAAGCTTAAACTTTTGATGCTTACTATAAAATCTAAAAGCTAACATTATACCATTATTTTGAGAATCTAGTTTCTAAAACAATTAAAAATGCTATATTTTTTCCTTGTCTGAGTTTAGAATATTTTAGTCGTATGTACTTGAGGGCAAGGGATTACTGCCATAAATATTCCCTTACCTGCTCATTTATCTTCCATGTATCTCCTTGTTCAGACTGTTATCATTACTTTAATAATATGTTCCATATACTGTTACTGTATAGTTAGAAAATAAATAATTTAGGTTAATAAATCAAAAATAATGTTGCGAACTTGCGTACGATTCACAGAAAAGTTTAAAGTCTTCATATATCATTTGAAAAATCAGATCCTAACTTGGAATTTAGAGGATAAGAGAAAAATTAAAAATGCAATGCTAATTTAGTTACAAATTGCTAATTTTCTTGGGAAGCTAACTTTTTAAAATAACATTCAGGGTTAGATCTTTCGTCCTGAATTTATTGGACTATTATAATGCAGCATTTTAATAGTATACAGCATTTTCTGGAAAGTAAACAAAACTTTTGGTATTACAAGATATAATTATGGTTTCAGTCCATCATTAAGGTAATATTTAACTAAAAATGCAAATAAATATATAACAGTGTTTCAATGAATTCCAAATTAACACTTTTTTTATCTATCGCTTCAAAAATCACATACATTTTATATAATTGGAAAATACAGTTTCCCAGTACTACTTGTCCTATTTAGCAAAATATGCTTGAGATTTTAGGACCCTTTTGAAAATAAAGCCTCAGATATTAAACAAAAAAAGCTCCACTTCTGTGTTACTAAACTTCATTGCATTATGACGCTTTCAGCTGAATAATTATTTTAAATGATCTGAGACTCTTTCAATAACTGCCTCGAGGGAGACGCACAAATGAATGCCTAACAATTTCACGCAAAGATCATTTATTGGCCTCAAATAATAAAATACATACAATCAGCAGCCAGTTTTTATCACAGAAGAATCTAACTTTTTAAAATTATTAATGTGTCAAAAATATTTTATAAAATATGACTAGAACGGCCAGAAAAAAATTATAAAAATTGAAATTTCCTAATATTTTTAGAATTACATTTATTGAATTATGAAAGTATGAACACATTTATTAACATCATTTAATAATATTTACATACTTGTCTCTTACAACTTGGAAATCAGCTTATGTGTCACGATTAGAGTAGTCACCCTTTATCCCTATTATCTTTGCAAATAAATTCTTATTATTTCGCATTCAGTCTTTCACTAACTTTTGTATCAATTTGTGAACCTAATAACATCAAAACGTTTAAGATAAATCTATGAAATTTGATTCATGGTTTTTACTCAAAATTTGTAGATTTTTTATAAAACTTTGAACGAAATCTATTCGAAGGAAGTATGTCTGCCCAGTTATTCGAATAGAACTTAACGCGAAAACGATAAACCCAACAGAGCTAGACGGGTAGAAATTAGAACACAGAATTAAAATCTAAAATGTAGATATGTATCAAATTTTGAACCAAATCTGCCTAGGAGTTTATCATCTGTTGGTCTGTACTTTCACAAGCATGTAAACACGACAACTCAAAAACACAATGACTTAAATGTATGAAATTTGGCATGTGATATTGTGATTACAATTGTACTTCAATGTCAAATTCCGATTTTAATCGGTCAGGAAAAAATTCGTCAAAATACACATTAGGTGCTCTGATAATTGTATATTAATCGCATTCCATTGATTAAGTGCCAGAGATTGTTCTCTAATAGACTCTTTCGTAAAGTTATTGTTCATCAATGGCATATAGGTAAAAATTCGCAAGGACATTTACTAGAGAATATGCAAGAAATTTTAGGAGGACACCCTTCCCACTGTTTTCAATTAAAAATACATCACTAAATTATTTATTTTTGTATTTTTAAATTCATCAAAAATTCTATTGCTATTTTTCTTTTAGAGCTTTTAAATTTCAAGGGTATTAAGGACGAAAATGGTCCATCTGTCATCTCTGAGAGAAATAAAAACCTCTCCATGTCTTAACTCAGCCCCGATTTTATACTCCAAGTATGCAACAAAATAGATAGCTCCTGCTACATGATTTGTGAAAGGAAGACTGAGCTGTCAAGAATTCCGCTCCGCAAATATTAGAAGCTATATTCTAAACGTTATTCATTCCTTTGCGAAAAAATTGTTCGCGGGCCTTAAATTCAGAAATAAATAAATAATGAAGATCTATGCATGATAAATAAAATTCAATTTTAAAAATATTGAAAATATGTCTCTTAAATAAATATGAAAGCAACATCACTTTCGCGGATTATTTTATGGTTCAACAGCAGTTGTGTAGGTCGCTATAAATTTCTATAATTACTTATTCTCGTATAAGTCGTATAATTAAAATTCAATTGTTATCAAAATTAATTGAAAGTTAGTGATTGATTGGTCATAATTTCCATTTTAAAATTTGCGGGAACTGTATATCCTGTATGGCTATGTTGGCTATATTGCGTCATTAATCATATAATGCTTTCCCTCTATTATTAGCAAACGAGAGTTGGGTAGTGAGACTGTAAGACGTGCAGTTCACGTTCATGTATCTTTTTATGTTTTATGTTAATTTAGTAATGATTTGTCCTTTGTCCTTTAATCTTAATAAATGTATTTCGTTTAATGCTGATTGTTGCCTTTCCCCACAAATTTATCTATATTATTTTAAGAATCTAATTATTATTTTTATTACCTAATAATTAAGTTTTTCAAACAAAATTTTTAAAAAGAAAATTTTAAATTTCCGCTTTTACAATACAAGAGCAGCCTCTGCGGTAAAATTAACTTTTAGGTTGAAAATTATTTGGGGGAATAAATAGCGAAATAATTTTTTTAAAACCGAAAATTTTAACCAAGATATGGGATATCCCTATTTTCAATTATAGGGAAATAAAATGTGTGGTCCCCTTTTGAATGTCTGCTGTTTTCCCTTTTCCTATTCTTTACTTTCCCAACACATAGGATGCCACAGTAAGGCGAGATAGTAAAACCATCTTCAAGATTATTGGAAAAGAAACTCATCTATTCGAGAAAAGATTGAAATTCTAATCATATATTAGAACTGCTCCTGAAACCAACGTGTAAGTAAAGGAAAAAATTTGGTATAGCATCTATACTACATATAAGAAAAGTTTAATCATTATTTGGCATTTGCATAGAAATTAAAAGAGATCACAGGTTTTCCTACAAAAATTCCCAAAGACTTTCGAAACCTGGAGAAAAGAATTATGACTTTATCTGACCAGAAATGCCAAAAACCTTTTATACGATTATTCATCTAATTTATAACATAATCATCAATGAATACTGTACAAGACAGGTAGCGAAGCGAGAAGATATGCAAGACTTAATTAATATATTCATATGCCTTTAAAGAGCTAGGAATATAATAGGATTAAATGAGCTATTATAATTACTAATATCATGAGTTATGATGTTATGCCGTTGATAAATATAACAAACACATGTAATAATAAATTTAACGGTAATCATCGGCACATAAAGAAGTAAGATTTACCTGTGAACCTTTTTTGTCGAAATAACTATCTAAATTTGTACGTCGATATGCATACAGTTCTAGCAATATGTTCAAAGTTCATTTGAGCTGCAAACCAATCTCCTCCAATCCCAGCAAAATTATGTATATGATTATATAAACATTCTGTACTTCTTATACAGTCAGTAAAATGTTGAGCATGAGCATAAGCATGAGATGTGTCACTCAGAAGCTCTGAACATGTCTCGTATCTTATGAATAAATTCAAAAGTCAAGAAATTGCGTTGCACCTTTTAATAAATAATTCAGAAATTCTGCAATCAATGGTCCCTTAAAATGTTTTCCTTCTGGTATCAGACTTATTTCATTTTATAAAACTTGATTTTATATTAGCTTACTATCATGTGAAAGTGTATATATAAATATCATGTGAAAGTGTGTATATAAATATCATGTGAAAGTGT
>JAPMOR010097729.1:321825-355247 GCA_026543865.1 Argiope aurantia | reverse complement strand
TTAACTATTTTCAAAACAAATAATAAAGCGTTAAACAACAGCAAATAATGCGTTGACATTTTATCTGCTACAGTTGTTGGAAGTTAAAACGCAGAAAATGTGCTTCGAGACATGAAAAATCTTTTAAAATATCGTTTCAATGGCAGTGGTGACTTTATTCTTAAAGAAGCCAAGAATAAAGAAGTAGTTCTTCCAACTACTTTTTATGGAATAAATTTTTCCCAGAGTTGACAAACGACCTAATGTCCGGTGTATGAAAAACAGTGACAAATTATTTTATGCCAGTTTGATTTGTTTTGAAAGTTGAGAATTTCATTCTTTCTAAACTCTTGTAGTGCATCTTTTCTCACATTAATTTCAATTCATGCTTATTTTTACAGAGATATTCTAGATTTCTCTGCAAAAGTTTGCAAATCCCACTAATTTTTCTATCATATATTTTCACACAAAACAAAGCGATTATGAAGTTTTCAAGTTTCTTTGCTCGTATATGAAACATGGTAGTAATAAATAAAATATTCAAGAAAACAATGGAGTTACATTTTATTTCAGTCCATAAAATATAGTAGCTTTGCTAGCGCTGCTGTAGAGGATTTCAGTTCTTTTTTTTTTTCCAAAAAACTGTTTTAAGGAATATAGAATTTATATTAAAGATATCACAGAATTTCGATGTTTTTGTGTATTTATAGATATATTTTATGAAACGTAAAATATTTACTAAAAAGTATATAATTAAAGAATCAATATTTTTTTCTATCAATTTAGTTATATTAAAGTCTTTTTTGAAGTAACATTAGGATTATTTTGGAACGAACTTCGTAATTTTAAGCCCTCAAGAAATTTTAACTTAATCATTTAGTTACAATTTGATAATAATCAAATTATTTGACAATTTAGAGATAGCTTTGAAATGATAAGCAATGTTCTTTTACGATTTCGATATGTAGATAAATTTGGTAATATGGAAGATGAAGCAATGAAATTTACTTTGGTAATAATATTTAGAAACATTTATTCTATATAAAATTATGAACCCGTGAATAGCTTGTCTGCAACGATAGCGTATAAAAAAAACAATCAATTTGGCACATATTGAGTTTATCTCATTTTAATATCTCATGTAAATATCCAGGCATTTTCTGTTATGGAATGGAAAATGGATAATTAACTTTGACGGTTAATGGTTCTCTTTTATATAATGTAACACTGAGTTTAAAAGAGTACGCTCTACAGAAGAATTTTAAATATTGCAGGAAAGTATCTTCTCTCGCCAGAATTCCAATTTTCAAAATACTGAAAAGTTTATGTCTTTACCTATATATACATTTAGAATGCATGGTATTCACAGTACTTAGTACAAATATCCAGAATTATGATTTCACGTCGTATATAAAGACGTATATTTCAAAGTATGTAATCAAAATAAGGGGTATGTTTCAAAATATGTAATCAAAATAAGGCGTATATTTCAAACACTAAAATATATTTCATCTCTATAATTTTCTTGCCATAAATAGATTAGTATTTCTGGTCTTATCTTTAAATTCATCAGTTCGGTTGATGATTCCAACGATTTCTACAATTTACATATTTATTATAAAGTATAAACATAAAGTTGGGATACCAGTTCTTCTTTAAAATGCCTCTGAATTCCAATTATTCAGATGAAATTTCATTTTATTGTTAGAAATATTTAATTTTGAATGGTTGAATATATGTATAAAAATGTTTCTATCATCTGAAGTTACTTTCTTCATTACATTTTCTGACTCTTTCCCTGCATTTAAAAAGAAGTCGTTTGTTAAGAAATGTTTTTATTTACCGAATTTATATCAAATGGAGCTTATATATATATTTTTTTTTCGCGAGTCAGGCGTGGTCCCTAAAATATGTCGCAACTCAAACCACGAGGAAATTTTTTCTGCTAGCCCAAATGCACATAGTAGTAGGAAAACAAAATAGAAAGAAAAAAAACGAAATATTAACTTACAATCTGTAAAAAAAAAATCTAGTTAGTTATATTTAAAATTTCACTGAAACATCTCAATTTAAGATGATTTTCTTCATTGCTTTCCTTCGTTAGTACCGAAGAAGCTAAAATTAACAATCTCTACCAATGTTTCTGTGACACCCAAACAAATGTGTTACCCTGCATGGGGCATGGCCCATTTCTGAAGTACATAATATGGGTTATTTAGAAACAGATTATTTATATAGATTTAGGTATACAAATTATTTAAAAACACTAAACACACGGCAGAAAATTCTCGAAATTTAGATTCAAAAATTACCATACAATAATTATTGTCATCTTTTAAAATATTTCAGCAATCTTTCTAGAAACAAAACACCATCTTATCCGAATCTCCTCTTTAACAGCGACCATCTCCCATAAAAATCTCTCGCCGTAATGGTCACTCATTAATATAATCAGACTTGAAAAGGACGAATGGCCAACTGAACTCTTTAAATGACGGTGCGTTCTAAAACGATAACGATGGTCATGTGACCAGCATGAAAAGTAGGTCAGCTTTTATGAAAAAGAAAATGATGGAAAGTGCCTAGGGACTATTTATCCGTCTTTTCAACCCCGCCCTATAGCCGACCTTCTCTGGCAGTAATCAACGATTTGTCTGTCAGCTCCAATCCGCGTCTCCACTTGGGCCGATTTCATTGGTTCTAGGAATTCTCTCACGAATAGTGCACGCAAAAAAATGTAGTATTTTGCCTGGGAAACGAAATGTTTCATGATGGCGAATAAACTAGATACGAAGTCATGAACCATTCAACACAAATACAAACTTTCAATCTCATTTTGAACTCAGGTGAGAGGAGAATGAATGTTATGACGCTTTTTGGTGACGTTAATGTGGCATTATAAATGCCATAAATTTTAGAAAAAGGCTATATGTGGTATTTGCGTGCGAGTGTAATCTTTCGTAATTGGACTCACTGGACCAATTTTTGTGAATGCTTTTTGAAGTGATGGAAATCACCTTTCTAATAATTCAATGAAATTGAATAGAAATAGGTGCATAATTTCAAGACATCATTTCAAAGAACATTCACATTCCATACCGTTTAAATATGTGAAAGGAAAATTTGAAGTTTATTGTTGTACAGCTTTCACTGCATAAACATGCAGACCTATTTTTTGGAACAATATTTTCGTATGCGGTTTTCAACGATCATTTTGTTGACGTGAAACGTATAATTGAATACAGATAAGTTACAAAATACAAAAAAAAAGGGGTTTTAAAATTAATTTTTAACATTTTATGATTTTAGTGAAATACTTTAGCTTGTGTAAAAAGGTTATAAATTCAAATTCAGTTTACACAAATTATGAGTTTCAAATTAGAATAATGTAAACTGTATTTTGTAGTATAGACATAAGCTTTAGAACTCCAATATCTGAAAAATTGAAATTTGTAATTATTGTATTCTAAAACTGGGTTAATAACAATAAATGCATTTTTGTCAGATATTTTTTTTATTTAAATGAATTAATTTAAATAAAGTTATTTATCTACAATTTTTTATTAATCATTCTAGAAATAGAATTTTGTCAAAAATTTGGAAAGTAGAATCAATAAAAATTAAAAATGAGAATTTATAATACGGTCTTATTAAAGAAAAACGTATAGCATTTTATTTTTCTATGAGATAATCAACAGATTTTTTAATTTTTTTAAGAAAATTTTTAATATATTTGGTTTGTGTCAATTTTATTAACAAAAATCCTTTTGACAAAAACAGAAGTGGAAACTTAAATGTTTATATTCTTTCCAATGTTTAAAAATATTACTAAATACAAAAGTTTATGCAAAAGGTTATTATTAATATTGTATATTCGATGTAATACATAATATAACTATAATTATGTAATATATATGTATTTACATATGATTAATTGACTATTAATATTAACCATGGTTGAAATTAACAACAAGCAAGAATTGATACTAATGGAACTTTTAAATAAGTTAGTGTTAATAATAACTGATTAATCACATTTGCCATATATATATATTCCATCAAGTTCTCTACATTTTTATCGAAAATATATGTAATTAAGCGCAAAACTGCATTACATTTCAATAAATAATATTTTACAGAGAAAACTGCATCGTTCTAACACTTTTTCTCCTTCTCCCTGAAACTAAAAAACAAAATCTGTAATATTATGTTTTTATACAAAACTATGAAGAGCTATTATGTGATATGTCTCTCTCAGTCTCCAAGACAGACTTTCTTACTATTTCCAATGGCAATTTGAATGCCCTAAACCATTCCTTGGAGAGGGATTCAGAAATAAGGAAACGACAGCTCAGAAAGCCATAAAGAATATTTAAAATAATTCTGACAAATCTTTCACGTTTTCGTGACTTAAGTATTTTATTTCCTTTAGAAGTATTCTCAAAAAAGAAATTTACAAGAATTCAGATCTGAGGATCCAAACATAACTTAAATGGCGGTTAATGGAGCTTTCTTCAGAAAAATGTCTCCTCAGCACTTTCTTAGAGCAGGTTAAAAAGTGCGAATTAGCTACATTTGCCTGAAAATTGCTCGGTCAAGATGCTAGCATGCGTGAGCAGATGACGCGATGATATCAAAACAGCGGTACATATTTCTTTATAACAGAGCCTGTCATTGATTTTCTAGGTTAATACAACGAACAAATAGGGCAAAACACAAATCAGTAAATCAATATCATGCTGTAACTTCTAAGAAAACGGCGAAATTTGAAAAAGAATTTTTTTAAACCTAAAATTGGCCGCTATATAAAGTGCAACCACTGCATTTAGATAAACGTACATTGTACATATCTACGGAGGGAATATATACCTCTCCGTCCATAGAATCTTCTGAGGCAGCAAGTTTTTGTTTTCTAAGGTGTTTCCATTAATTTGATACAGGTGGTTATCAAAATAATGGAAACATCTTAGATTTATAAAGAATCCTTTATTTGTATGGTGTAGGACCGCCTTTGGCATGTAATATAGCTTGGATTCTCCTAGGAATCGATTCATAAAAGTGCTGAATCATGTTTAGAGGAATATTGTACCATTCTTCCTGGAGATATTGTGAAAGTTCTGGGAGAGATGCCGGTGGATAATATCGATTCCGTATTGAACGCTCTAAAATGGACCATAACGGTTCAATTATATTGAGGTCAGGTGACTGTGCGGTTCAAGGAGGCGTTTATCTTCATCCTCGTGTTCATCAAACCACGATTGGACATGTGTCACTGTATGGATATGTGCATTATCATCCTGGAAAATTCCATCTCTTGCAGGGAACAAAGTTTGCATTATAGAATGTTCCTGGTCAGCTAAAATTTCTCTATATTTCTCCCCAATGATCCTTCTTTTCAGGGTTACGATTGTTCCAGCTGAAAACTACGGCATGGCTGCCCTTATCATGACAGATTCACCTCCATGCTTGACAGTTGGAAGGATACGCTTGTGCAGGTGTCCTCCAAACGTGCACCAGCCCTGTTATAGGGAAAAGTGGAAACTTGATTCGTCAGACCATATTACTTTCTTCCACTTATCAATCGATCAGGTTTTGCGAGTGTGACACCACTGTAGACGACGTTTACCATTAACATCTGTGGTTGTACCAGTTTACCATTAACCAGTGGCTTGGGAATAGCTTCTCTGCCATGAATGTTTTTTTTTTATGAAGGTGCCTTCTAACTGTAATCAATGACACTGGAGAATCCAGATGGGTATTGAGCTCTCCGGTCACTTTTGCAGCAATTTTTTTGCTTTTTAGACATTACAATCCGCTTCAATATCCGTCGGTCTCTTACATTGAGCTCCTCTTTCAGCCCACTATTTTGCTTTGCCGAGTTTGTCTTGCCGCGCTGTATGTATGCTGCTATGACTTTAGACACCGTACCTCTAGAAATACCTAAAAGTTGGGATGTTTCGATCACACTTGCTCCAGCTAGACGAAGTCTTACAGTTTGACCACTTCGAAAATCTGAGAGGTCCGATATTTTACGCTTTTGAAAAAAATCCAAGAATTACAGAACTTCAATAAAGTTAACATATACTACCAGAATATATACATTGTTATTTATAAAAAAATTGGTGGCTATTATTATATTTTAATGCTTTCGAAGCGCATTCAAAAATGTCACTTTAATTTACAGGTATTTCCATTTATTTGATAGCACCTGTATATTAGCATCGGATTGAATAAAGAATTCCAGTAAAATATTAGATATAGCTTCGCCCCAAAATCTGTTTTTCAAATTTTGATGGTTCTCTTCATTTTGTTTCATGGCAAAAAAAAAAAAAAAAAAGCTTCCACAAAAATTCCTATCTTCAAAAATATGTTTTAGAGGTCGGTACTCAGCTTTCAAATTTTGTAAAATTTAGAAATTTTCCAAGATTTGAATAAATCTCATATCAAACTAGAGAATACATTAATAACAATCGGTAACAATTAATGAATGTAATGTAGAAGAGTACACTACGCTTTTTTTCATTCTGTCTCTTCTTTTACAACTTAGAGTCAATTTTTATATTGATATTGTGTTTCATATCCTGACATACTGGTGCATGTCACAGTTACATTCCCAGCTTAAGCCTAATTCGAACAGATCAATTTGTAATCTGCCACCATACTGAACTGTATATGTTTGCTTGAGTGTTTTTGGTCATGTTTTGCGTTTCAGTCACAGTAAACCTAATCAAAAGTTATTTTAAATATTTTCATACTGAAATAGTTTGAAAGAGTAATGCCTTAGAAACTTTAATATTCTAGCATATGATATTATTATTAATGTCATCAAGTAGTATGGTTTTAACAATGGTATCTACAGATATATGGCTTGCTTTACAGATGACTACGATAAGTCAAGTTGCCAGTTGAAAAAGAAATTCTCAGCAAATTTTTAATTAAAAAATGAATTAAACCTAAATATTCAAGATACAGCATATCACACTGCTAGATAAGTGCTGGCTGCTTATTACAGAAAAAGCTAAGATTACCTTTAAATTATAAAAGTTATGTCGTAAATAACATTGGAAAACATTTTAGAGATTGTTTGCTCTATTTGAATTTTTAGCAAACTAAAATCAAACGCTCAAAAAGTAACTGCAAAATGGTTGTAAATAATCTGATATTGCTTATGTTAATACCTTTTATATGATCAAAATCCCAGATTTTTCTTAATTTTTCGAAAGCAAAAAGGACGACTTGATAAAATGCAGGTCAAAACTTTTTGAAGGAGGAAGTCTATTGACTCATTTAGAAAAAAAGAACTCGAAGAAAATAAATAAATAAATACTATTTGAAAAAATACTTATTCTCTCGGATGTATTTGATTTGAAATGTAACTAAATTGGAGGTGAAGAAGGATAAAACTCATCTTGTAATGCATTCCTCAAAAAAGAAGTAGGAAGAACATTTTAGACCATTTCGCTGCTGTTCGAACAAGAAGAATCTGGAATTCGATATATTATGCTCATTCTTGTGAAATAATCTTATTTAGGCAGTTAATTTAAATAACACGGCTTAGTTTACCTCAAGAAATGGTTTACGGCTTTTAAAAAAACATAAAATGCATGAAATTTTCAATTATGAAATTTCTAAAAGTGCAATAAGCAAGATTCGTGGACATTTTTGGAACTAATCAAAAATGCTCCTTCCTCTTTATTTTTTGCTGACTAAGTTTCCCATGAATTTAAAAAGAAAGTGGTGAGGATTTGAAAAATAGAAGAAAAGTATGAGCTTTTAAAACACTTCCGAATACAGTCAAATGTAGTCCTTTCAAAATGTTCTGTATGATTTTATATACACTAATACAGAGGTATTTTTAAATTTGGTTGTACCAACAGAATTTCTGTAAAAAGTTGTAAAATAATAGAAATTCTATTCAAGTTAAAAAGTTGATTGGCTCATTAAGAGTCGCAGATGATATAGCAGAAGTTGAAGTGGTATTGATCGAATAACATTACTAATTTTCTATGAAAGATGAAGAACAAAAGCAATACTTATTTTTCTTAATAAAGCACTTTAAAAACAAATATTCGTATTTTCAAAATTTGCTTTAATGCCTTAAAGGAAGTATAACTACAATCTATAGTTCTCTTTCAGCTTTGTAGGTTTGTATCATGCGGAACAAATAGAAATTGGAATGAAATATTTCATAAATAATATTTGTTTATATATAATGCTAACTCAGTTCTAACTTCTTCCGAGATTCAGAAATTTTCAGATTTGGTAGCGACTTGTAAAATTTTTAATTCCGAAAAAATTACAGAAATTATTATTAGTATATAATAACAATATGCCCTATTGAAAATTTGAAAACACTTTTTCGCTAACATATAGAGACCACTCTAATAATATAGAACAGAATCGGTTGGTTGCCAGTGTTGAACATGAGACATTTTAAAAATGTAATATCGCAATATTTGCCAAAGATCTTATGAATAGTCACAATATCCTGACCTTACGCTGCGACTTTGTTGTGAGCAGTTGAAATTCTCATGATGTTTAAAGCCATGGTGGCTTTTGTTATAAGCATATTTCAAATAATATCCAAAGAAATCATATTTCTTCTTCTTCCAGGCTGAATATATATTATTTCTTAAATCAATCAAACAAATTTCTGTAAAAATTTTCAAATTTCAAAATCTTCGCAAATCTTGAGGAAAAAATAACTATTTCAATAAAAATAAAAAGACCAACCTTACTAACAACACTCAAACTTGTAAACATAGTATTTTTCAATTGCAAATATTTAGAAATAAAAGTAGATTTATGATGACTTAGTTAAATAAATAGTAACATCTTGTATCCTATCGTAACATGTATCGGATTTTAAGTGTTCTGTGTTGTGCTCTTGCAAAATTGATTCATGGTGCCTTAAGTTAGCGTGCATGTTAAAGCTTCGTCATCAAATGATTTTTAGTGGCATTATGAGCAACATTTTTTTTTCGGTAAATAGTTTGCTTATTTCATCATTAAGATATTTACTGTTTTATTTTTTCTGAAAAATAAATGTATTTCAAAACAACTATGAATAGATTAACCTCGATTATGTATATTTGGCATTTTATTCATCAACAGTCTATTTAATAGCCAATACTGAAAACTAGTGGTATTTTCAAATTCATTATTTGTTTCTTTCATTGGAAAAATATTAAAAACTAATAATTTAATTCAAACATTTTCTATTTAAAGTAAATTTTATCTCAAGAACTAAATAGAATTAATACATTTGTCTGAGATAGAAGTGTACAAGATGGAAAGTTTCAAATTATATCAATTTCTCTGATTTTCATCTTATTCATATTCATAAATTAATCTCTCTTCTCCAATTTTTAATCAAAATTAATAAGAAAATTGCATCTGATGATATAACACGACTTTTTTATAATGATTTAAGCTTGATTATAATTTATGAACATGATTATGAATGATTATTTAAACTTGACTTACAATTTGAAAGATATCGAAATAAATTATTTTATGCATGAACGATTAGTCACTAACAAGAGCTGCTGACAGATGTCAAGGAATTCAATTAATGCAGTACTGAGTTTGCCTTATTTCTTCGTTGTTCTTTCTATCGAGAATGAAATGATGTGTCATACGGAAACGATATGTAAGCTTCTAAAATTTTGCTATTCTCAGTCCCTCGATTCAACTTCTCTGACGCAATATGGCACTACCCCATACTGGAATATGATAACAAATTTGCTACATCAAAATTTTGCTTGTTGATTGAGCAATTAGCTGCATGCTCTCTCAAGCTAGTTACCAAGTTCTGTTTAATTTATCTTTATAAATAGTTTAAGTTCTCTTTATAGAAGTGTTTATAGGATGCAATATAACTGGAAACGATTGTAGTTTCAGAACTAAGAGAAAGCATCAGATTATATATAATCTCCACAGGGTCTGTGATTTAGTACAGGGTGCAATGACTTCAAATCACACAAATTTGTAATAGGAAATATTATAGGTAATATTACACGGCTCAATTAAATGGTGGATTCTGTTCATTTTTTTAGATGTATTTTTCAAAATTAGGTTTCTTTTTATGTATATAATTATAAAAGGACCCTATATAGTAAGATTCAAAATTATTTTTATTGTACAATAGTTGAGAGTTTACATTGAATGGATAAGAGCTCATATTAATATGTGCAAAGTTTGATCTCGATCCAACGATTGGTAGTTGCATTTCTGCTAAATTGTCTAAACAGCGAATTTCTTTTATGATCATCCTATATATTTATCAATATTTGCATGAACAATGGAACAATTAATTTGAAGATAACAAAAAAAAGCTTCAATATAAAATTTATAAATAAATTTCATTCGGTTTGCATAAATGTTGTACTGTGAAAATATTATAGTTATTCTGAAATAAGATAATTCTTGGATATTACCTTTAAAACGCGTTTATATAAAATAAACATTAGAACTTACTCTTTCTATTAATATTTTAATTTTTACAGCAGCTATTTAAAAAGAATTACATTATTAATTTCGTTCCAAAAGCTGAAAGGACAATAATTTAAAGTAAATTAAAGATTTTATACAAATGTCTTCAAATAATTCTTATTTAAACTTCTATTAGTACCCTTTATGCATGAAAATGGAACTTCTCTTTCCAAATTCCGCAAATTATCCATACACTTATGTTAGTTTATTACTTCAACTGTATGCTCTAGTTTCATATACTGATTCTCAGGACATATAAGGGTATTTCTAATAATGTTAAACGACTGAATCTTTTAATTTAGAAGAGTTGTTTTAACTATAAGCAAAAGAATTGGTGATGACAGGAATGTATTTAGCATAAATGAGCAATTGAAATTGACACTGGTAACAATAACAACTAGGAGTAACAAATAAATGGAATAGAAAAGTGGAGTCATTTTGATTCAAACTCCTACTCAAATCTTGCCGTTTCTGGGAGAGGAGTAACATACTTCTTCAAGCTATCTTATCTTCAGATCTTGATTCAGTTAAGGACCAAGTTCCGTCAGTGCACTATACCACGCTTTTTCAAAATGTTACGAGTTGAATTGACTCTTATGTTTGTATAAGAAAACGCAGATTATAATAAGTTTGTTTCTAATCATTGCTTCAAAGAAAGAGTCAAGATGTCTCCTTAAATCCACCGTTTTGTAAGAGGTGCTATTTTGACTTCTTGTTTGCATTCTGTATGACCTTTGGCCTTTGATATTAATTTGCAAAAGATAATATTGTTTGCTGATCACATCCTTTATCAAATTGCGTGTTTTAGGAAATGTTAATGCCTTCTCAGAGAAAATGTTGAAAAAGAAAATAAGAGGCATTTAGTACTAGAAGAATTGTTATCCTGTGGCAGATTATATTAATAGCTTAAAGATTGACTAAATGATTAATTATTGATCACAATTTTATTTACAATTCCTTACGATTGGTTTTTATCAGTATAACCTTTTATAAGTATTAAAGTCTTTATACCCATTACCTCTTCTCATAAATCAGCGTTTCTGAAAAAGTTTTAAACTTATCATTTTTAAGCTAATACTTTTTTTTAATGCAAATATTGTTCGCTCAGAATTTTGAAAATTCGCTAATTTATTTAAACATTAATATTGCGATTATTTTTATTTTATACTTTCATTTACATAATTAAGGCTTACAATTAAGGCTTTTTTATATCTACAGTATCCTTATATTAGGTTTCACTGCTTTTTTAAATTTTACTTTCCTTAATGTTTATAATAGTAATTTCTACCTTCAAAAAACCGAAAATAAGCAATAACTACTGAAAATAAGAATAATATGAAAAAAAAGATATTCGGAAATTGGTTATTTTTATTTTACAGTTGTTATAGTATTAATACTACTTATCTTTCGTCGTAAATATACATTTTGTATTTGCTTTTGCTTTAGAAATAAAAATTTCTTCTAATTCCTCCATTTTATTTTAATAGAAAGTGAACTTCTTTGAATTTTTCAATTTTCAGAAGATAGCAATACCTAACCGGTTATCAGATTTGTATGTGGCAATGCAATTCTATCAATGAAATCTATTTTAATATTTAAAATATCTACCATTTACTCAAATACTTCAATATGAATTAATCTTCACTTATATCAAAGAGTTATCAATAAAAAAGTCAATAGTAAACGATTCCATTTCAGAATTAAAGGAGCAAGTTTAAAGAAAGAAAAATAAATACGTTATGATTAGATGAATATAATTATCTTTATAATCTGTTAAATTATTATACTTAAGGCACAAATGCATTCTTTTCTGTATTCTAATCTGATTTCTAAAAAAAACTTCGCAATGCAAACTAGAAAAATTCCTGATACAGATTCCTTTAAGTGTCGATTAAATCTACAATCGATCTTATTAGAAATGCCAGCATATAATAAACCCTTGATAAAGGAAGTTGAATTAAATTGACAGAATTTAACTAAACTCCTTGTGCTTTCATTTCACCCATCTAATTCATCAATGCAAGGAATATTTCATACTTACATGCCATGTACATAAAATTACTCATATTTAAATTATACAATACAATTTTAAATGTAATATCCTGTTTTATTGTTCATAAGGTATTTTGCATTTTAAAGAACGCCCTAATCAGTCTGTTAAATCGAGATTTTATTATATATTCCCCAAACTTATTTGTATTAATTTTGCCTATAAAGTAAGGCGATATCCGATTCCCTTCTACAGATTCTACAGAATTTACGCTATGCTATTCCACATTTAATAGAATGTACATATAGTATTCTCATCTGTATTTGTCTTTTGATAAGAACTGATGGCATTTCTAATCAAAATATCAATTTCAAATAGTGAATAGGATTAATTTTCTATCGAATTAACGCACTGTAATTCGATAGATAATCTTATTACATTCGAAAACGCTCTCGCTAGTATTTAAGAACTCTTCCTTAATCAAACAATCGAATATCATAGAATTTCTAACTTCATTTCCAATTTCACAGAAATGCAAATGTGTGCCATAAACGATTCAGTCATGTTAAAAACTCAAATAATTTATTTTTCAATTTTCTTCATTCAATGGACTGAGCTCAATTTTCAGCTAGATTAAAAAAAACTCGCAAAGCAATTTAAGAATTCCCATACTGTTTCAACCGTTTCCATTTAGTTGAAGCAAATGAATCGCAATTGTAAATATTTTTCACAATGGGAATTTAAAACGCAATAATTTTGTTTTAGTTAAGAACTCATCTCCATCGATTAGTCTCTTAAGCAGGATGTATCGATTAATTATTCTGCTTCGTATGCTGAAGTTAACATTAAAAATGTCATTAGTTGCCTGAAAAAACAGAAAACAACCCAAACCGAGTTACCTTGGGCGCTCCGCATAGATTGGTTTTTACGACAAAAATTGCATCCAACAATTTGCGTTCTTTTAAAAGAATAATGCATTTTGCTCAGGAGTAATTAGGGAAGGTGTATTATATTTCCGTACCGATCAACAAAAATCACTAATGCATCGCCAAAATGGGCACAAGGATGCTTAAAAGTCTTCTAGATAGAAATTTGATCCAGCGAAAGGCAAGATGCTTCACCTTTTAAATGAAATTTATTGACTTTTTGTTCATTAAATTATAGGTAGGAGAAAAGAGGCACACTTACTCTTTAATGAATTAATGACTTTGCCAACGATTTTAACAATATCGAATTTTCAAAGATGCCTAGAAACAGTCTTAGGAGACATCAAACTACTCTGCTTATAAAAGGAAACCTGTGAATTATTCAAGGGATTAATTGCATAAATAGAAATAATGTATAATTAAACTACAAGGTGGATAGTAAAATTATTGAAATTTCATTTGGTTTTTTTTTTAATGTGTTGCAGAAATATCTTCGAAATCATTTAGCATAAAATTTTGTAAATATATTAAATCACTTTCAAATTTCGATTGCAATTAAATCAATGAGGGAAAGTGCCTTTGGAAAAATTTTTTGTTATATGGTTCATTTGTATTGAAGAAAAGAACATCAAAATCAAAATGACTTAAGTACTGTTAACTATATTTTGATTAAATCGTTAATCCAGGAATTAATTATTTTTTACTTTTGTGTCTACGAAATATACAAAAGAAAAATATAGCAATCATCAACAAACAAAAAATCGAATTCGAGATTTTGACGAATCATCATGTTTCAGACTCCGTAAGTCCGTAAAACACACTTTTCAAAATATGTGTGCGAACATGATAAGTCTAACGATGGAATTTAAAATTTCACACGACACCTACAAAACCTAAATAGCTAGATAAATAAAATTTGAAACACAGATTTAACATCTTAAGTGTAGATATGTATCCGTTTGGAGCCAAATCCATGAAAGGATTGACCATCTATCAGTCAATACTTTCACAAGCATGTAAAAGTCATAATATAAAGACGGAAAGGCTTAAATATTTGAAATTTGGTACGTAATTTCTTTTACTACAATTGTAGTTTTGAGTCAAAATTTGATTTTAATCGCACATATGCAATTGTACTTTTGTATCTATTGAATCAGAGCGATTTATCTCCAAAGATCACACTAACAAGCAGTTTCGTAAATATTGCTACCCAATGGCATACGATTAATAATACCCAAGTAAATTTATTAAAGAATATGAAGGAAAGTTCCGGGAAGATCAATCCTGCTGGTTTAATTTTATTATTTCTTTTAAGCATCTTAATACTAAAAAAAATCACGAATTAAGTCTTCGATGAGATGATTCTTCATAATGTCCGAAATACTTTTTGATCTTGCCTATTTAGCCAATTCCATGAATTATAGGGTTCATAATTAAGATGGAAGATGGTTATCATTTGTTGATCAAGAAGACTTTGAAACCTTTATATATCACATGGGGCAGAAATTTAACATCAGTCCACATTTTTGTAGGAAAACGCCGAATGATAAAGCGCATCTTGTCCTACCAGATTTAGATCAATGATGATTCAACCAGTGAATAAAATCCATAACCTTTCTCTGATATACGTCCTTCATCAATGCCATATTTAAAATCTTTAAACCACTTGTGAGCTGTTTCTGTATAATTCATGAATAGTTGTATAGGCAATTTTATAAAATCTTTAAAAATATTTTAAAAAGACATAAAAATCAAATTAGATTTCTTCATGTATATGAAGAAATGACTGTTGTACCTTTATTTCATTTATAATATATTGCTTCTTCTTACTTCAATCAATGAAAACCATGCTTTAGAAATAGCAGAGCACTTTCTTTAAAATGAGCGTGGAATAACATTATAGGTAGTTAGAGTTAAGAAATAAATTCATAAATCAAACCTAAAAATTGCAATTTAAGAAAGAAAGGGAACATTTTGTTATTACAAAAACAATATGCCAACCTTGAAAAATATTCAAATTTAACAGCTTCAGACGAATTCTCATATTCATTATTAAGAATTCTTATATTCATTATTAAGAATTCTTATATTCATTATTAAGAATTCTTATATTCATTATTAATAATTCTAAAATTCATTATAAGAGAGTAATTCTGAAACTAATAAAGAAACATTGGTCCCAAATACCAAAACTTTGCAACGATTCTTACACTTTAAATCCAAATCACAAGTGGAATTGTGGCTTTTTTAAAATCCTGATAACAACAACAGTTTAAAATGTTAGGAAAGAAAAACGATTTAGAAAATTTATTTCGATTTTAAAAATTTTCAATAAAATAATAGAAATAACTAAGTTTAACCGGTTTTCTTAATGATTAATATTCCTAAATGATTCCTTATCTTCTCTGTTTTCCTACTTTCACGCACATCTGGATCGAGGTAAACGTTTTCTTGCATAGATGAAATCTCAGGATATATTTTTTTAATTACAGCCAGTCACCCCCACTACCAAAAACTCAGTTTTAAAAGTTCTGATTCTAAAGCATTTATAACATATTCGACGATTTAAGAAATATATCACAGACCAATCATACTGGAATTATACCAATTGATAATCAATCTTAAGATATGACTGAAAGAAGCACGAAGGATGGCTCAATGGGGAAATTTTATAAATGAATTCAATTTACCGATAGAATTCTTCCAAGGTATGGAAATTTTCTAACTGCAAATGAAAATGCCAGAGACAGAATCTAAATTTCACTCTGAAGTTCTTTTCTAGAGAAAGCATCTTACAAAGCATTATTTATGCAAAAACTTTAAGATTTTGGAAGAGGAATATTTTATCGGAATATATCTCACCTGGTTAATAGATTTATTTTTCCTATTTTTATCCCAGATATTTATCATTTATTCCCAGTCATCCCTTAAAAATGATGGATCGAAGCTAACAATAGTTTTTGAAGCAAGAGAAGAACGATGGTTTGCTGGAAGATAAGATAAGCAATCGAGAAACGTGATTTGCAAGCGCAAACTCCTGATTTTTTTGAACTTTTGGTAACAATAAAAAAAGGAAATACTTTCTTTAGCCGACGAATTTATTGTATCTATTTCGCATAAATTACAGTTCACGTAAGAAATATAATTTTAAAATAATATTTAACAAAATCAATTGAGAAATAAAGCATTTTCATTTAACGTTTGATTTCGCACATTAAATTTGTCAATAACTATGAATTAACTTTTAAATATATTTTTTACACACATATTACAGAAAATCCCATTAAACCTTTATGAACAAATATTTTAAAAATTTCGAGAACATAAGTCTAAAAGCATTAAAAGATGCACAAGAATTTTTTTTTTTAATTTTAAAAAATGTAAGCTTAAATTCCTTAAAGTTTATTAAAAATGTCAAAGTCATAAGAAAATCCGTTAAAAATTGAAGAAAATTTTTATAAAGATCAATTATTAATGGAATGAAATTTTATAACTACGTTATGAAATTGTGAGAAAGGGGACTTGTTTAGAAGTTAAACACACTTATGCATACGTGTATCTTTCACATTGATGTTGTGTGGAAGTTTGGAGAAAGGAATTTCGATCCTCATGTTGTCCTCGTCATCTTACCATTCAGTTTGGTACATCATCCTACCAGAGTTCTAGAAATAACTCACTTATTGTATCAAAATGTGCAGATAGATCAATTAATATAGATGGTATGTGTGGATGGTATGTTTTACTAACCAATGTAGCAGCTTGTTGAAATCTGTCTCTAGTAAGTAGAGATCTTGGCGACAATTGCAACTATCATTCTTGTATAGTCTATAAATTTTCACATGTTTTTATGTAACATCTATGAAGTATCTGTGCAATATCTGCGTAGAGTCTGTTTACTATTTATTTGTCTACTGAATGTTCGATTTTGAATAAATATTTTTTTTGTTACAACAGAGAGGTCTGGCATTAATCTTAGCTATCATAGCTAAATATAATGGAGTAAATCCCACCAGTTCATACAGAATGAATTTCCAGCTGGAATGAAATCTGGAATTCGTTTAGCAAATCAAGGACAGCAAAACCGACACTCCTTACATCACTTACAATTGAAACTTTACTAATATTGAGGGAGAAATGAATAAAAATTCATTCATTCATCTTAGTTCATCGTCAGCTATAACAATATAAACGAAAATACCACGGTTAAACGAGTGATATAATTTCGGAAATATTATGCTCTTTATTGACCATTTATGTATTTTATTGACCATTTATGCTCTCTATTGGCCGTTGACTTGAACGATGTTTTAATATACATCGTTAGAATCAATGGTGGTATGAGTCTCCTTTAAAATGCTGCAAATTATTTTGAAAAAGTATTGCTGTTTCTTTTTTCCCTCAAAATATTCAGTAAAGTTATTAGTCTGGTGGTAGTTTCAAAGCAAGATATTTCGTTAATTGTCTTATACTGTTTGTTGACTTAGAATCAGCAGAGATTGTCTATTAATACTTTAAATGCTTTATTTTTGTTATCTATTTAGATGAAAACTTTCGCTTCGGAAATGTTTCAGTTCTATTAATTCAATTAAGAATTCATACAATATTTAAAGCAATATTATCTGGAGCACTACAAGTAATTTTTAATTGAATTATAACACTTTTGAATTATTTAGTTTCAATAAATAAACTTGAAACGCAGTAATTGAATGACCGTATGGCGCCAAAGTTCGATGATTTAAAGGTTAAATAGAAACCTCTACTTAATCTGAAAGTACATATGTAAAGAAATATATATTTATGTATTTATTGATTCTATATTGCATTAGTTTACCTTAATTGTATTATCTTAATTTCATGCTTTCTTACCATGGGCAATTACTCCATACAATTTGATTGAATATTTTGTCACTGCATACGAATACCGATTAAAACTCATAAATATAATATTCAAGCAAATAAAAAATTAGAAAAAAAAGGATCTGTCTATTATTAGAGGATTAAAAGTATCAAAATTTTAGAAACGATCCATTTTTAAAAAAATAATTGAAACGGCAAAATATTCGTTATCTTCGTTTATTTCATAAAAATATCTAATTCAATTTTTTATTTATGTTTCAGTGTTTTAGTTTGTTAATTTATGATATCTTTCTTCCTTATGCGTCTAGCAAATTCAGAACTGAAACCGAAATATGGTTTCAGAATTGAAAATAAAATTTTCATTTCTGGAGCTGAACTTTCCCTCTTTTCTTATGTATTACATCGTGTATGTGTCTTTTTTTTTTGTTAGAGTTATTTTATGAATGTAATTTCAAAATAAACTCTTTCTTGTTCAGGAATATCAGAGTTCTTTTTTTATTCCAAAATAAGGCTCAAGAACGCATTCTTCTTTCAAATAAATAAACAAATCCAAACAAGGGTTGAATTTTATTTATTAATAATTTTAAAATTCATATTGTTGTGGATATATAATATGGATACATGCATAAATTATTCGACAAAAAATTTTCGTTTTTTATTCCCAATTATTAATCAAAAATATATGTATTTATTCATTAAATCATTAAAAACATTTTTGAACATAAATTAAGGTGACATTTTAGAGATTAAAAGCATTTTGTACTGCAACTTATTTATGATTATCTTCAATAATTTCTGATGATTTAACAGAATTGAGATAAAAGTAACAAAATTTAAATTTGTTTGCAGTATTTTATATATAACCAATTAGAAATGCGTAGTTATAGCATGCCGGGGAAGAAAATTTCGAGTGATTTCAAAATGAAAAATAAAATACAATTCATGCAAGACAAAGAATGACATTTCAGTCAAATAATTCATTTCAAGCATTCTGCTATACATTCCATCTCGTACTTAATTTTCACTATTTGGGAAAGATTTCAAATTAAAATATTGAGAATTTTTTTTATATAGATTTCAATCATTCTGTCAACATATTTTCTTAAAAGAAGTTTCAATGAAAGAAAAAGATAGTGAGTTATATATCTTCACAATTACACCATAATAAGACAGAAAAAATTCAATGGTATACTCATTTTCTAAATTGTTATATGTATCATTTTCCTATATTATTATTCATTACTTTTAAGAAGTACTAACATTTTATCACGTAGCTAAAACACTGCTCCCATTCAACAAACTTTCGGATGGTAAAATAACATTTCTTTAGTTAAATCTGCAATGTATAATTTCATATTTTAGGAAAAAACCACACTTTCAATTGCAATGGTGTCTAAAGTATTCCATAAATGCTTAGTTTGAGAATTAAATTTGTATAATATCTAAAATACCATAGGCCAAGAGTGTGTTAATTTGGTTAAAAGCTCCGTTTGACAGAAACAAGAAGGCTATTTTCAGACATATCCCACAATATTTAAAGGTAGTTATATTGAAGCATGACATCAGAAACTGTGTCAGCGGAACTTTTCATATCTCTTTTTGTTTCATCCACTTTTAAATAACTTTTTCTGCTAAAAGATTTCGTTTGAGAAGATGTTAGTCTATCATTTTTAAGTGCACACATGAATGAAAAATGAAATATTATGCAAACCCATTTTATTATAGTTTCATTACGTATTTCTACATTAAATTATCCCAAAATAAGGAAATGCAGTATCTACCACATTTAGGATACGAGTTATATATCCCACTTTACTTATTGTCATCATGTGATCCATAACTATCATCTTTCTTCATAGATATGTAATTTGGAATTATGAACTTTGGTGCTGATACTCCCTCCACTGAATAGAAGCTGCTACTTAGTTTCTCGTGTGAATGAAATACTGTAACATATAAAACTGGAAAAAATTGTTTTAAAAAATTGCGCATGAATGAAGCATGAAAGAAACTTTTCAACGAAACATTTTCGAATAGTCTCTAATTAAGGTTTTATCTCTCTCCCCGCATAAAATCATGAAACTTTGGCAAGGCCGTAAATGCTTTGCGAGGCTTTAGCGAATTCGAAAGTGTTATGAAATATAGTTTTTGGCGTGAATCTAAAAATTTTAATGATTCTATCTAGCGAATAAGTATTTTTAAAGCCTTTTTATCTACGTAATGAAACCGAAATTTGACAAAAAATTGTAATAGTCATTAGATAACATACCGAACTTCATTTATTAAAGTTATTCCTTTTATGAGTTATTGTGTTTACAAGCATGCGAAAGAAAGGACTGACATATGTTCAACCCTTTGGCAGATTTGATTCAAAATTTAATAAGAATCTATATTTTATATCCTAAACCTGTGTAACAAATTATATCTGCCTATTTCTTTATGTTTTGGTGTTCTTGAATTCACTTGTAATTGAACAGCTAGACAGGCAGACTTTCTATAAATGGATTTTGTTCAAGATTTCATAGAAATCTACAAATTTGATCGTGAATCTATATATCATATTTTATCTATCCAAGTCAAAACATTTTTGTGTTATCATATATATAGATAGACATAATGTCAAAATGTATTTTTCTAACTCAGAGAGGTCTGAAATGTGGAGATTCGTCAAAACTCGATTTCGAATTTTTTAATGATTAACAGTACTTCTTCTGTACTTCGTATACTAGAAAGTAAAAAAGAATTTTCAAAGGACAACTGCAGACATAAATTTATTTATAGTAATATGAATCAAATACAAAATGAAAGAATGAGGCGTCGAATTTGCGATTATTTCTTATAAGCTATGTTTGCATATAGGTAACGATACAGGTTACACCATTGCTAGAAAATAATAATTATGATCATGCTATTCTCTGTTAGGAACAAACTCTTTTTTAAATTTCCACCCTCTTGTCTTCAATCTGCATTTTTTTTTTTTTTTTTTTTTTTTTTGCATCTGCATGAACACCATAATTGTACGAATACGAGGAATCGATGCTTAATGTATAATATTAAAATGTCCTTCCCCAAGCAGCCATTGTCGATTTACAAAATGCCTTCAGAACGCATGAGTTTGCTCATCGATAACGAGTCTTTCTCAGATAAATTTTACTTAATACCGACGTGCCTACCTATAAAAGTGTAAGATAAAGAATGTCACCTAAGTGATAATACTGTTCATAAAATTACTTGCTATTTCGTTCCGGGTGGAAAAATTCTTTTTATGCTTTCCTCCGAACTTATTATTTCTGGTATTATAAGACTGCCTGTTTCACTCTTGTATCAGATGTGGATCTATTATTAGAAAGTTTGCTTTATCGTTTATTCAAATGCTTAGAAATGAAGACATAAAACTTGTTCGATTTTATTTTCCGGTTTTTTTTTAATAGTGCATCTAAATGGAACATTTTTTTGGACATTAATATTACTTGTTACTAAAATAAATAATCTTTAACGGTAAAGATTAAACTATCTTGTCAGAAGTATAATTTAAACTTCAGAAAGAGACGAATATAAGAGGTATAAAAAGAAAAGGCAATTGATATTGTGGGAAAATTAAAAGCTCCTCTTTTCGAAGTGCGATTGACCTCTGGAAAAGGACAAAAAAAAATATACTCATACAGAAACTAAGAAATTGAGATGACGAAAAAAATTAAAACATTTTTATTTCATTGTTTAAGCCCCAATTCTTTTTCTTATTACTTAACAACAGATAATTTTAAATTATAACTTCAAAATTTCACACTTTTTTACTCACATATATGCCAAAATTATCGGGTTAAGTCTCTAGGAAATAAATGTGAAGTAGTGCGGGAAAAGCAATTTTCATACCCAGGCATTTTGTGAATAAAATAAATTTTTAACAATTATTATAAAAATCGATATTAAAGCATATTGGCATTATATTAACTTTTTTATTGTTGATATGTTTATTTCTGTCGATTAATATAAATTGAATTGCTATAGAAAATAGTTCATAATTTTTATAATTGATCAAAATGTATGTTTTTTCGTCATGTTTGTTCAGTCTTATTAAATGTATGTAATAGATGTATGATAAAAGGCATATATTGCATAATTTAAATAAGACTAATTTAGTAAAATGTCCGTAACACTACTCGATACAAATAAAATTTCTGTTTTTGAAAAAAATCATTGATATGTTAAAGGAATGATTTTCGATTATTAAGATTAGTTTCTTAGAAAATTAGAATTATTTTCAATGATTAAGTTAAAGCTGCAATAAAAAAAATTACAGATACGTTTACTGGTTTTTACGTCATGAATTCTAAAACTAATAATATAAGACTATCATAGATCAATGCAGTAATATCTACTTCAGGTGTTTAGAAGGAAGAAAAAGATGACAGTTCACAGAGAATTATTTGTTCCCACAAACAAAGTTACAAAACTTTGCGTTTGAAAATTAGTTGCCTAAAATAGAAGAGTTAGAAATACACAGTGTGCTATTTTCAGAATGAGTTGAAAACGTTTTTAGAAACTTAAATGTCTTCAATGAAGGTTTGTCAAAATTATATGTGAATAGTCACTGGCAATATATAACTTATTTTGTCATTAAGAATAGGGTAACATATTTTGAGGAGGAAATTACTAATTACACTTAACCTAACGCCATATTTTCAAGTTACAATTCGCAAAAAGCGAATTTTATCGTCAAAACGTGATTATGGAATAAATCCTCACCTGTGGCGATAAGATATATCTTCTTTTGATAATTTAGCTTTCCTGGAACTTCCCTTGAAAGGAAAGACTTTTTACTCTAGAGATTCAAGCTGAGGTTTCTTTTACAGAAATGGTCTTTCTATATTTAATAGATGCAAAATTTTAATTTTTTCAAAAAATTTAATACTAAAATCTTTTTTCCTTGCAATTATGCAATTGATGTTGAAAAACAAATTTTGAGCATTCTGATTACTTTCAGTTTTAAGACTCCTACACATTGTGGTGAAACTTTTTAACGTTTGAACTGTATGTCTATCAAGAGAGTAAGCAAGAATTTTAATTCGATTAATGGAACTTTTATATCTCTGGAATTTAGATATATATCTATAAATATACCTCTGATAGCAATCATGATATTCTCGTACATCATAGGCATTGCAATTCGCATGCATTTTCAAGAAACTATGTGAATATGAAAATAAAATACATAAAATTATAGATGAAATATTTTATCATCGTTATTTTTTTTTAAATGCGATTAAAAACTATCACGCTAAACTGATAGTCATCACTATAAACAAAAAACTCATGAAAGCAAAAATATGAATGAAAATAATATCAAGATAGAAATAAGTTAGAGAAAAAAATTGAATTCATAAGAATTAATTAATTACCAAATTATGGAAAAGTGAGAGCAAGGTGTATGTTTAGCAGCATAAGATTCAGTGATACGGAAAAATAAACTGCTATATTAGTTTCTTCAACACCTAAATAGATGGCAGCATGAACGATTAAGTGCAGAGTTTTATATCGAGCAATGTGAATGTTCATTAAATAATGCGCGGCAAAAAGATCTGTATGAAATTTTTCTAAGTATAGAATTGAGGGGGCTTCAAAAGAAAAGAAGGTGGCAAAATGCTTAAAAGTTAAGGTTAACTTCAAATGTTTCCAAAATGATAATAGTTGTCACAATCGTGCAGATTTCAAAATTCTTAGCATGTGTTAAGACAAATAAGATATCAATATAAAATAATAGATTAACTCTCTAATTCCTGAGTAGCTGCATAGTGACGGTCGAAGGATTTTCTTCGACTTACAGTGATCTTGGAAGAAAGCAACTATTTTGAAATAAAAACATATTACATTTAAATTATGTGACCAAATATGAAAAAAAAAGATCAAAAAATAATTATGTGCTACTATCGACAATTACCCTTGCAAAGTTAGTGATCGACAGGCATTTCAAAACATAAGTAGAGGAAACAGAGGGGTATTCCTGTGCGATATTCAAAACATGTTTCATAGCGGTATCCTTGAACTATAAATGTCAATATCTAATAGAATAACATATGAATGAAACTTCATAAGACAAGAAAATATAAAAAATCAGCTTTTAAACAATTATATAAAAAATAATGATATAAAATTTTATTACTTCGATACATTTTCACAAAATGAGAAAAAAGTAATCTGAAAGGCAATGTACTTTGGTCCCAGTCACAAACCTTTAGATTTCATAGTAATTGGAGCAATAAAAAAATGTTACAAAATAACTGCAATATTTTTTGGTTAAATATTTCATACAATACCATAAAGCATTTTAAATCAGTGTACTCTACAATACTTCATAATAAAGTTATATCTGAAACAATCAACGCATTTATATAAATCTTCATCAAATTTCTCCATCAAAGAAGACAAAATCGAGTGATTTATTAAATTCTTAGGTATTTTTATAATTGATTACAATATAGGCGCTAGATGATTTTCCTGTGAATAAGGTCTTATGTCCATATGTCATCTGTACAGTGTTGAGAAGTGGAAAATTAACTAAAGAAAATAAAATGAAACAAAAGCTTATTTTTTCCATAGTCAGGCAGTTAATCAGCATGACATTCAGACTACACAAAAATTCCACGGAAATCCATATCGTGTTTTTAGAAAGACAGAAACTTAGATGCTTCAGTTCTTTATCACACACAAAATGATGTGTCTTGATTTGTTACTTAATTATTAATGAACCAAATTAATTAATCAATCAAATTAAATTTAACTAATAAGCTAAATGAATCCCTTTTCTTATTCTAATTTCAAACCTAAAAATATTTAAACATAATATGACTAGGAAAAAAATGGCCCTTTAAAGGGTTAAAATAGTGATTAAAAAAGTGATTAAATTCTTAACATACTTTAACAATAGTTTTATTTTAACGATATAGCTATCCATCGGTACACTACTGATTTTCTTCAAAAGTTTTCGACTTTTAAATGAAATTTAAATTTAAACGACAAAAAATTTCCATTTCAAAATTTAGGCTTGAAAACTACTTTGTAAAGTCTACTGATGAAAACAAAATATTTAATAATAGATACCTTTGTGGGAAAATTTTCAATCGGATCTATTTATGAAATAGATGTTATTTTAAGATCTAATGACTCAGATTTTTTTAAACAATTCACGATAAAATATAATAGATATATAGACTGCGTATTTATAAAATACGTTAAAATAAAAGTTAAATTTTTGTAAAAAAATATTCTGGAAGTAAATAAGTGTTTATTTAACAATAATGCATCTCCAAACGTTAAAGAGAAAATTTTTACTTTTCGTCGACTCAAATGAAGAATTTTACAATGAATATGAGCCTACAGAAAAACGTCAGATTTTGATGGGAGGTCAATAAAAAATCTGTATTACCAAATACTACTTCGCATCCCCCCCCCCCACAAAAAGGCCAGTCTGATCGACTTCAACAAGTTTGAACTGTCATTTTTTCTAATCATTGGTGCTGCCATCTATTGTTGAAATAAGAAACTTAAAGATTATTTTCTATTCCACTTATATAAATTAAACACATTGACTAAATAAAAATTCGCAAAAATGAAACTTATTGCTTCATCTAAGTTTATAATTCTATACATGGTTTCCAAATTATTCGTTGTTTATAAGTGATAATTTCTAAATCAATGATAATATGATTCACGAGCTTCTTTTGTTCAGATAGTAGTTTATAGTAAAACAATCAGCTTGATTAGATAGTACAAATGTATAATTTAATTTGCATACTGATCTTCTTACTGTAATATCTTAAAAATAGAGCATATATCATCAGAACTAAAGACCTATAATGTTATGAATAATATACTCAGTGTTCACGATAATCGAGTCTCGAAACAAAGAAATTTGTCACTAAAAATAATAAAAGTGAATATGTGTATCTGTAGGCTCTCTACAAAACATTGAATCTAGAATTACTAAATATGTCATAAATATTCTTCTTAGAGGGAATATGTGCATTTGGAAGTGTTTTTGTAATTTTTGACAGTTATTACCGAGCATTATAAGTGTACAAAAATAATTTATACATCATCTTAAAATGATAAAATTATCATCGCACAAATTTGATCCTGGGTATCTCTTTTCATTATGTAAACAATTTTTTTTTAAATTTTCAGGAAAAGTCCATAACACTGAAATGTTTATGTTATTACGAAACTGAAATTACTTTATTAGCTCCAAAATATTTAACCATGCGTTGTTTTTCATTATTTTAAACCAATAATTACTTATTGTTTTATACTGTGTAGTTTTTAAGGTAAAACAAGTTTTTATTGAATATTTTTAGGGATTTTTCACTATGAAATAATTTCAAAGGAAATTCCAACCCAGAATTTAGTTACAATAAAATAAATTTCTAAAACTAAGGTTTTTCTAAATAATATTGTTATTTTTTGTAATAAACACTTAAATATATAAAAATATTTCATCACGTTGAGTACAATAGCATTTGCTCTTGAGTAATGAAAAGTAATGGTTAGATGTTCAAATTTAGATCAATGATAAATATTTAGTTCGGGGAATGATATGCAATAAGTGATATAAAGATAAAATAAAGTAAAGAGTAATTATTAAGCTAAATTCATTGTGGCCATATTAAGATGATTTTTGGATAAAATTAATTAAGAAATTAAACAAGGAGAGAGGAGGTAGAAATAAGTTTAATTAAAAAACTGTTTTTAAAAACATAATAATCTAAGCATTAGACTTTTTTAAAATTATATTCAACTTTTTAATGATGGGATTTTTTCAGAAATTCACAAACAGGTGGCGCAATTTATAGGAAATTTAATTAAATAAATCGATTCATTAATAAAAAAATATTTTGTCACCGAAAACAGTCATGTATACGCAATTTTTAGACACTAGCACATTGGGATGCGAGGTCTAATTGATTATAAAGTTGCATTATTGCAAACATACAACCAGTCTAATAAAAATGTTTAAAAGAGTATCCGCTGTATCCAATCTCCGGCTATAACTTTTATAGATTTTTGCAAATTTCGAAAGTGTCAAAATTTTGTTCCATCTTTCTCATTCACCATTTTGTATTGTACTTGAAGGCACATGAAATATTTCTGCACAGATTTTCTTTGACGCCTATCTAATGCACGTTTTCTTACATTATCTTTCTTTTACTCTTTTAATTACTTATTATTATTTTTTTTGTTCATAATCAAACTCTCAAATCAATGAAATAAAAAAAGCATAAATATTAATTATTGCTTTAGATACTGTTAACACCACAACTCAAATAAACGAACAATCATTTTTCTAATGAATTTGAATACGTTAAAATTTTCTTTAGCACAATGTAAGAATGATAGTATTCTAATTCAACATTAAAATGAAATCTTCAAGGTCATTGAATGAACTAATATCACTAATAGATCAGCACCTCAGACACACCACAGAGCTGCCACTTATCTTTCTGGAAAAGATATTACATATTTTTCTGAGAGGCATTTTGATAAAATACGAGTCGATCTAAAGCTAATGAAGTTCAGAAATAAAAATAAGAAATATTGATGTTTTTAGGCATTAATAATTATTAATGCATAATAATTATTAATACACCCTGGCCAAGAAAAATACAGCATGCAAATCCTCCAATTACTAAAAAAATTAATTCCGTTAAAATTCACAAAAATAAGAAAAGACGAAATAAATGGACCTAACCATATGAGTTTCTGAGAGATTCATACTTAAATCACCTTACATAAAAGAGAAAGGAAAAAAGATGATTCGTTCAGAAAGCGAGGATTAGAGCAATTCTTCGTGCTTATTAAGAATCCATTTAAGATTTTAGGCTAATAAATTATGCCAATGTTTTCAAAATAAAATAAAAAATAAACTTTCATATCTTATTTTCAATTCAAAATATAAATATTTTGTTAGCTGCTATATAAGGGTACAGGGCTGCTATATAAAGTTACTGCTTTATAAGGGTACAGAATGAAACTTCTTTAAGACTTTTTTCTGCCGTTTTATTTCTTACTAGCAATAACATTAGGATTAAAGTCAGACTTTAAAATCTTATTAAAAAATACACTGAAGACATTTATCATTTTTTTCGTCTCGAGATGCATCAAACATCGTAAAAATGTCATCGTACTAACTATTTTCTGCGAATTTTTCAAATCTGCATGGCAAGATTTTCTTTTAGTACTAATTTTCCTTTATCGGCAAACGTTGTGTGAATCTGCATCTACGAGAGTAAGAAAATCATTAAGAATATTAAATATTTAGAAATTTCAGATAATATAGATCAACATGAATTTTTATTAAAAACTTCTGCACCAAAAACTATTTTTTTATTCCAAATCCAAAATAGCAAGTAATAACAGTTTTAAAAACCGAAATAAATAGTAAAGAGGCAAAAATGAAAGGGATTTAAATAGAAATCATTACGTAGTGCCGGGTTAATGTCTGCGTCCAATTTAGATCTCAGCACAGTGATGTCTCATGTATTCCTAGATGCGTCATATTTCGTTCCACTAGTTCAATTTGACCTCTTCTCGATTCGAAGAAGATCTCATTTTTCGCTCCCGTAAACACGGAAATCACAAGAGGGAGACATATACCTTTCCGCAAAGAAAAGATCTTCTTTTGAAAACCAACGGATGAATAGAACCAACGAAGCGAGTTTTGTAGAAAGACATGCTGCCTCATTCAGAACAAAACTGACTTGGAAACAATTTTAAGAGTTATCTGTCAGTTCAGAGCAATGTTTTCTTGCTGCTGGTGTCATCGAATTCTGGTAGCATTATGTGGATAATCTAACAAATATTTAAAGACAAATCGAAAAAGCCAGTTGGTTTTCATATAACTACTGGATTTTGTAAAAGATGGATATTTTTGGTAAGTACCTTAAAAAATTATTCATTTACCTTAGTTTAATTAGATTGTTTATCTTAAAGATATTCTTAGCAGCAATAAATTCAAGAATATTATCATCCCAGCAATTGTTTTCCAGAAATACTCAAATTATTACGTTAATTTCAAAACGTGTCCACATACTATTGTACAACATTTGAGCAAAGTAATTATTTAATCAAACTTAATATTAGAATCTTTTTTAAATGTTTCATCCTTAACATTTAGATGTTATAAGTAAAGGAGGTAATTGTATATTTTATGATAAAGTGTGTTTAAAGTTATAGTATATATTACGGAGGGCAAACAATTTGTTAATAATTTAACATTATTCAACAAAAGGTAGATCTTAAAATTGCATTTATATAAATACAAAAATAATTATTTAAATAAATATTTTAATATACCGCGTTTTTAAAATCTAAATGTATAAAATATTTTCTTTTAGCCCTATACAGATTTATAACTTTATACAAATTTTCAGGACAATCAGTATGGGTTTAGAATTTTGTATCAGGCTAGGAGAAATTATTTTATACTTTTTGGATTGTTTTTAAAATGTAGCATATTTTTAAAAATCATTTAAATGAATGTTTTCTGTTTTTTAGTCTTGTCTGTGTGAAATTACAACCAGTTTAAACTAACTTCCCAATGAGTTAATGACTTGGCATGGCGCCATCTGTCAGTAATCAAAGATTTTTATTGATTGAAAAATTTGTACCGAACAAATAAACGATTTAAGATTGCATTCCCAACCAATTCTAAAGTTTCTATATTTAAAATTTCGAATCTCTAGCTCACCGGGAATTTCATTTAAAATTGACACCAAAAGTTGCCCCAGACGGAGCAAAAAGCGAGTTCATAAAAACGTATTAAAATGAAGCAGTTATAGAAAGTAAAACATACGATGTGTCAATATCGTATGAATTCATCAATCGCAATATCATTATTATTATTCACATAGATTTTAAAAACCAAATAGACACTTAATTGAAATATATGAAAATTTATTAAATTATATGCATCAACATTAAACTTCATAATTTTGTATTTTTCAACAGTAGGTATGAAAAACTGAAAAAAAAGGGGTTGTAGAGAGAATTATTTAAGAAAGTTTATTCAAAAATTGTTTTAAGCAATTAATTTTTATCTTAATATTAAATGAAGATGAATAATTTAAAGAACTTTTATTCTTTCATTAATTTTTTTGTTTAAACGTTGTCTACTTCAAATCAAGTGGTAATAAGCAAAATATTTTATTAATTTGTCAGTGAATTGTTTAAAATTTACTTTTTAAAAATGCAAAAATGAAACTGATGCGAAGTATGGAATTAAATATTATAGGGATGAATTATGCATGTCATTAATTGTAATACGTTAACTTTGATTTTGAAGAATATAAAATAATATATTGAAATTTATAAATTCAGATTTCTTATAATTTAAGAACTTTCATTAAGAAATAAAAATTCCCCCATAAAGCAAAAATAAGTTTAAAAAATCGGATAATACCATAATAAAGTTCGAAACAACGATAAATCATTCATAACAATAAACATAATAAATCAGAATGAAATTGAAATCAAGCAAGTTAAAGCATTTCAATAAATTCATGTTTATTTTAATGTCAAGTATTATTAGCAACTATCAATCTATTAAAACGGATAAAAAATATAACTTGAAACATGCTTCACTTTGTTAACCTCTTTCATGTCTGGCTACATATTTTGCATCATCTTCTCATATACGAAAACTTCTTAGAAATATGTTTTGGATTTCTGAGATCTGTGTTAAACCAAATATTCTGTACTGGAAAGAGATAACTTCGTGATTCACATATCGCGTTACTTCAAGAATTATCGCCAAATATCATACAATTACTTGATTAATGATTACCAAAGAATTGCGCGAAATTTGAAGGTGTAATAAAAAATTTCAATCGGCTTATAACAAAGTTTTCTATGCAGATTTTCCATATATTTTTTGCATCCATTGATTAAAGCTGTTGTAATACTCTATTTCTGTGATATATGAATTGGACATAATCAAGCCTTATGGAGAATTGTATTAAACTAACATCTTTCATGTACACATATATAATCATAACAAAATTTGGCTATCTAATAAATATTATTTCTTCTTGAGTAAATTCCTTTATATCAGGATTATATTACGAAAACAATACAATATCTGTAACTTATCTTCAGCTATTAAAGAAAGTGAAAAATTAAATCTTTTAAAGATTTATCCATTACATTTTAAAGTCGACTAATATTCATGATCATAGAATTATAATTTACTTTTCTAAATTTTTAAAAACCTTTTATGAATTTTTTCATAAATCTGTATTTCAGTACAAGACAAATCGTAATTTTAAACAAAGTTACTCCGCTATATTTTTGAACTTTTATCAAATTCAAAATTTTCTGTTTAACTAACTTTTTGAAAAAATTTCAATATAATTCAAAATTATGCTCTTCTGACTTAAAATTTTACACACGTCGAATATTTCAAAGAATTTTTTTTATTTATTTCAAAAGTCGAAAAATTTCGTGTTCTTCCACATTTATCGAATATTTTAATTCATAAAAATAAAAAAAAAATATGAAAATATTAATTTTGTAAAATAATGTCTCAGTACGGTGATTACTCAAAATCTAGAGTAACAAATATGCACATTATAGACTAAAATAAGTTAGAAAATGATTGGTTTTTAAAGCTGAGAATCAAACAAGCACAATAAATATAAATGCGTATAAAAATTGAAAAAAAAATGTGACTAAGTAGAATACTCAGTTGTTTTTTCCTGAATGTTAATGGATGAATAAAGCTATTTCAAAATAATAGTTATTATAACTTCCGATTGCTGTAAGCTTCCTTAAAGCAATTAGAAAAAAGATGTACCAAAATTATTTTTTCAGACACGGACAGAATCATGGAATATTTATGGAGTTAAGTCATTGCATTTGCTTCCCTCTCATAGATGATTTATGGAATCTCTAATCCACCTGTCGATAGTTTTATTCCTTTGCCACCTTATTATATCAAATATGTAATGGTTTATTCCGACTGAGAGAAGACAACCCACAACTGGTCAAAAGATATATATTTAGAGATGGAATTGCAATTTTACATTTTCTTCTGCAAATCGTTATTTTAAGAGGAGATTTCACAAAACTACATGTTGGCTATTATGGGACACACCGATAACTTCTGTAACTCCATTTAATCTATACCATAGGGTTCATCCAGTGATTTCCGATAGTAATTTTTTATGGAGCCTCAAGCATTTTTGGTACTTTTGGGAAGTACTTAGAAAAGGGATTTGGTATTTAACGTTATATAGGGTAAAGTCTAATTATTAGCGGTTTTTAAATGAGCTCTTTTTAATTACAATTACAAAAATATAAAGCTGTAGTTCACTGAGTTTCACTGTGATATCCATCTTAGAATATTTACGCTTTCATGTTTGATGGTTAATTTATGAACCATTGCAGCATTTATTAAATAGAATATTTTTTGCAACTATTCTACCACAAAATGAACTAGAACCTAGAACTTAGTGCTTTGTCAAAAGAGAAAGTCCAATAAAAATAAAGTACCATATTATTTTATCGTTCTAAATAGCTTTTATCTCTTATTATTTACTTTACAAAGGTTTAGAAAACCTGATGAAATCTCAGAATTAAAAAAAAATTGACTTTACTTGAGAAAGGACATTGATCAAATACATATTATTACTTTCTAGTATACAAAGTTTTATAGAAATTATTGTAATTGTTAAAAAAATTGAATTCAAGAGTTTGACGAATCTTCACGTTTTAGGGGTCCTAAAGTTCGAAAAAATCATTTTTGGCGTTATGTTTTTCTGTAAACAGGATAACTCAAAAATGCTACTAGCTAGAAGGATGAAATTCAAAGTAAAGCCTTAACACTAAAATTGGACATTTCTATCAAATTTTGAATGAAATCTATTAATAGGAAGCCTGCCTTGCTGCCCGAATACAAGGGAACTAGATAACTACAAAAAGAGCTAAATAGATAAAATTTGGTAAACAGTTTTAGCATAAAAAATGCAGACTTTTACCAAATTTTAAATTAAATCTGTCAAATAATTGATCGTCTATCAATCTATACTTTTCTATACATATAAACGCAACAATTCATAAACGCAGTAATTTAAATCAATGTAATTCGGTATGCCATCTTGTGACAACAAGTGTAGCTCCGTGTCAAA